>UELU01141772.1:0-32867 GCA_900490025.1 Megastigmus dorsalis
GCCCGAAAGATGGCAAAAAGTAGTGGCTAGTGACGGACAGTACTTTGAATCATAAACAGCTAATCACTTTTTCAGAATAAAGCCTCAAATTTTCGAAAAAATCGGCGGAAGCAAAGTTGTGCACCTAATATATTAATTTTATTTTATTAAAATCATGTTTTAAATAACTTTCCAATCCTATGAATAAGTATAGTAATTTCTTATAATACTATTGAAATATTTAATTTTATCTGGAAAAATTATTAACAAACTTTTGGCTTGGTTTTGTGTTATTGAACTTCAAAAAGAGTATTTCTGCATATTCATATGCTCTTGAAGATGTAGATAAATATGGGAGCATCCACCAAAAACCAACCAGCGGGCGCGCGCAACGCATTTTTGGCGTAAAAGGCGCTCTCTTCAACTCGCCTATAATCCTTCGTTGAGTGTGTCAGAAAAAAACAAAGTGCGTATATCGATTGATGTCTTCCTGTTCTTTCTAATGGTGCTATTATTTTTACTCCAAAATACTTTTTTCTGGCTGTCAAATGAAAAATTGCAATCGATCTGGTCACGCAACCAAGGACTGTAAAAAGGCTAAGGGAAACGAGAAAGAAAGTCAGTAAATGAGATCCTTCTAACCTCCACAGCAGAGCTGATTTTGACGAATGCAGCACCAGTTAGTAGCTTCGCCAAGACGAAGCAGCATAATGGCTCACTTGTTCATGATGGAGCTGAGCCCGTCACGGACGAAGAGCTAAAAGAATGCTGGTGGCTTGCTATAGGGATAGCAGGTTATAAGCTACGTGTGCTTTATGATCAAGGTGCATCATGCATGATAATGGGAGCTATTGGCTTGTAAATCGCCAGTGATGAGCTGAACTAACGCCGTATAAAGGCTTAGGAGCAATGGTGGCAAATGGGATCTATTCGCCAATTGCAGGGTATGTCACTTTGTCAGATATTGGGGTGTAAAAAGAAGCTGAAATTAGCTATTATGCCTGAACTCAATGCTGATTGCTATCTTAGCGCTAACTTCATTTGTTCGTACAAGGCTATTCTCAATCCCGATTGCAACAGTCTGGGTTTGAAAGTGGTCCAAAAGAAAGCCACGTTAGAAGTAGCTAGCGTTTTAACGATAGACGCTAGTCTCATGCCAGCTCTTGGATTAGCTACAAATTCTTCCGTCTGGCCAGAACCTTTGGGATGTACGCCGTGGATCGAACATGAAATAGATTTAAGTACTGCTCATCTAATTAAGAAGCGTTATTACCCAGTCTCGCAGAAAGTTGAAGAAGAAATGCACAATCAAGTGTGCGAAATGCTTGAGACTAGAGTAGTAGAATATTCCATCACTATGGTTTAGCTCTGTAGTTATGGTGCGGAAATCGAACTGCAACTATGGATTTTGCATCAATTTTAGGAAGATCAATGTGATCCTGTGTCTAATACATATCCATTGACTTATATGGGTAGCATATTGCGCAAAGTACAGAATACTAGGCATATCTCCACATTGAATTTGAGTAATGCTTAGAAGGATCGACGATACCCTCGCCGAAGTAACGCAAACGTTAATTACATTAATTTTTCTATATTTAAACTACTTGATAGTTTTCAGGGCAAGTGCACACGCGCTCGATGATCGCAGGCTCTCTTATATCTCTGTATCTCTCTCTCTCTCTCTCTCTCTCTCTGCACGGCTCGACACATCATACTGAGACTTCTCACACATGGATTGACTTAATATTTGTAGACGATAACGACACGGTACTTGACTATGGGAATAGTCTTGCCCCCTTTCGCAGCAAGCACAGCATCATCGATGTTAACATTGACATTCACGTTTCATCTCATCCTAAAGACACTTTCAGCTTTAGAAGCTATAATAAGATAAACCCGAATGAACTCAATGAGTTCTTGTGCCGCTGCGATTGGTCAGCTTTTTCCACAAATACTTTAGAGTCTGACATTGACATAAATGGGGCGCTTGAATGTCTGAGCGCTAATCTATTGGAAGCTATTAATGAACTTGCTCCGTTGAAAACTGTAACTCCTCGTAGAGAGAAAGCTCCATGGATTGGCGCTGAGCTTCAGCTACTCATAGACAAATGCAACGCTACGCATAGACGGTATAAAAGGACCGGGAATACAGTGCTCCTGGATGAATTTCTTCGTTTACGCAACGAGGTTGAGATTCGTATGGATCAAGAACGTACCTCCTATCTCAGTAATCAACTTTCTGACGCTCTTGATCAAAGGAAAGATATTTGGAGGGAAATGCGTAATCTCAGCCACTTGCCCAAAAGCAGGGAGGAGCTGCATGGTTTCACCCCGGAGGAGCTGAACACACACTTTGCGGGTGTGTCAGTCGCGCCCCATGAAAATATAGATAATGCAATGGATGTCGTACAGTCGGCATCTGATGATGGTTTGGCAGAGTGTTGTAGTGGAGTCCCTGCCAGTGTTGGGGAATTATATAGTTCATTTATTCAACTCCTCCTTTGCTCAGGGAGTCTTTCCGAGTACCTGGAGGCAGGCACGTGGCTTTAAAAAAGATTTCAACTCCATCCTCGGTTCCAGACTTTCGTCTTATTGCCTTACTGTGTTTTCTTCCCAAGGTGCTTGAGAAGATTGCACACTCCCAGATTACCAGCTATCTCTCTAGGGCGGGCATTCTCGATCCTTTTCAGGCAGGGTTCAAACAGCATCACAGTACACAGACAGCCCTGCTTAAACTAACTTACGACATACGTTTAGACATTGATAGAAGAATGACAACCTTGCTGTTGCTCTTTGACTTCAGTAAGGCGTTTGACACCATCTCTCCTTCGAGACTGTTGAGCAAATTGCGCGATCTCGGGTTCTCGAGGACCGCACTTCTGTGGATTAAATCGTATTTACAAGGCCGAACACAGCGCGTTTTATCTGAGGATGGTTGTTCCTCGTGGGTTGAGACCAATTTGGGTGTACCACAGGGGTCAGTCCTCGGGCCTTTGCTCTTTAGTCTCTACGTCAATGACTTTAAAGACCTTTTTGACCGTGGAGCGGTCAAGCACATATTATATGCCGATGACCTCCAGATTTATCTGCAAATCCCTGCAGATAAACTTCTGGAGGGCATAGCTCGCCTGTCTGAAGCTGCACGGTTGGTGTCGAGGTGGGCTGAGCGCTTGTCTCTCCGTCTTAATACTGGCAAGATCAAAGCAATTTTATTTGGTTCTAGAAAATATGTTAATGATTTGGTGAAAATGGGATTGCCAGACACTGATATGGGGAGCGGAGCGCTTGTGCCTTTTACCGACGCCGTTGTGAGTCTCGGTGTTACATTAGATAGTAAATTAACGTGGAAACCATAAGTCGATTGTATAACTAAAAAAGTCAACAAAGCCCTTTACAGCCTGCGGTTTATAAGGGCATGTACCACCGAGGCTTTGCGCAGAAGACTGATTGAAGCTCACCAGTTTGCGTCTCCCCCTAAAGAGACTTTCAGCTTTAGAAGCTATAATAAGATAAACTTGTCTGAACTCAACGATTACACGTGTCACGACGATTGGTCGACTTTTTCCACAAATACCTTAGAGTCTGTCTTCGATATAAATGGGGCGCTTGATTGTTTGATCGTCAATCTATTGAAAGCTATTAATGAACTTGCTCCGTTGAAAACTGTAACTCCTCGTAGAGGAAAAGTCCCATGGATTGGCGCTGAGCTTTAGCTACTTATCAACAAACATAAGGCTGCACACAGACGGTATGAAAGTACCAGGAGTGCCGTGATCCTGGATGAATTTCTTCGTTTATGGAACGAGGTCGAGATTCGTATGGAATCTACCAGCGTGACCAACTGCATCTCTGAGGAGTGCGGCGGGAGGTGGGAGTTCCTACGACATTTTTGGGATTGCTAAGACATGGCTCGGATCGGTCATGGATTACAGTCTGGTTCAGATCAGGGGTTACACCCTCGTTAGGCAGGATCGCAGCTTAAATGGAGGTGGAATTACCCTATAAATACGAAATATTTATGGAATAAAAAGTTGCTTTTTCTAACACTCAGGGCCCAGGAAAACCTGGTATCCCCGAGTATCTATTCTTTAGTGTTTTATGTGGTGACTCTCTTTCAATTTGAGTCGCTGTTATTTATAGAACTCCAAAGATTCCCATGCAGAAGGACACCGATTAGTTTAATATTTTACGCGAAATTTTCATGGGTGACCTGAATGAAGATTTGTTGCCTGCGTTCAACGATTCTAAGACTGTCAGGCGTTACTATACCGCAACTTCTCACACATAGTTTGATTTAATTCTGACCCACGAAAATGACACAATTTTTGATTATAGGAATAAATGGCTACCCAGTTTTGGCAGGCACTTCATAGATGTTACCATTAATATTTATTGTCCTACTCTTGTGAAAGAATCTTTCACTTATCGGGACTTTATGAGTATTGACTCTCTCTATTGAGATATCTATCTTGTTGATCTGCTATCTCGCTGAGACTGGACGGCCATGAACTCCATCGAATTCGATCTGGAGGGCGTGTTAAAAAGCCTAAATGAAAAATTAAATTTAACAATTCCTGAACTGGCACCACTAATATCGGTTTGCCCGAACAAGAAGTATGCTCCTTGATTTGGATTCAAGTTAAAGCAGTTCATGGCCAGGCGTGATGCCCCGTACAGACGCTACAAGCGCACTGGGAGTGCTGACCTGGTAGATGACTTTATTCGGATTTGTAGCGAAGTCGACGTATGTGTGTCTCAAGAGCGTAATTCCTTCCTCCTAAAACGTCTTTCGAACGCATTTGATGACAATAAAAATGTATAGACGGAGAAGCGCAACCTTGGCCTCCTGCCCAAGCGTAAAGAGGAGGAGTTTAATTCATTGAATTTAGTCTCACACCGGGCGAATTGAATGGGCATTTTGCGGGGATATCCGTTTCTCCCCTTGAAAATTTAGAAGATAATATTGGCACTATCTTTACTGCAAGTGATAAAGGTTTTTTCTTCAACTCACACTTGCTATTGTGAAGGCTGATTTTTTAATTAAAATATTTAACTCCTCCGGTGCAAGTAGTAGATTTAAAATAGAATAGTACTCCCTCAAATGTTACGAATTTTCGTCCCTAAGCACTGCTTTTCTGTCTATTTAAGGCACTTGAAAAGATTGCCCACACCCACATCACAAAGTATCTAAGTAAGAATCAAATTCTGGATCCCCTCCAGGAAGGATTAAGGCAACACCACAGTACCAAAACTGCGCTTATCAAGCTGACTGAAAAAGAGGGTGGCGCTTTTGTTGCTTTTTGACTTCAGCAAGGTCTTTGACACCATTTCACCCACAAGCTACTGTCTAAGCTTCCACAGCTGGTTTTCTCACGGATGGCTCTTCTGTGGATGAAGTCATACTTACAAGGTCGCATTCAGATGGTTATATCGAATTGTAATGAAAGCTCTGAAGGGCTAGAGACTAATCTGGGCCTTCCGCAGGGTTCTATCCTAGGACCCTTGCTGTTTAACTTATATGTAAATGACCTACAGTACATGCTTGACAGATGTTTGGTTAAGCTTTCTACTTTACGCAGACGATCTCCAGATATACCTATATACCACCAAGGATAAAATTTTGGGAAAGATCTTCTCGACTCGCGAAAGCAGCAAGGCTGATCAGTGGATGGGCGGAGAGCTTCAGTCTGAATTTTAATTCTGGCAAGACTGAAGAAATTTTTTTTCATACAAGGAAGAATTTAAATGTCATCAATGCATGGGACTTGCCGGGTGTTAAGATGCGAGATGACGTATCGTCCTTTTCCTAGAATCGGTTGTGAGCCTCAGTTTTACGTTTGACAGCAAACTTACATAGAGGCCACAAGTTGATTCTGTAACGAAAAAAGTAAACGAAGCCCTTTATAGTTTGCGGTTTATTAGGGATAGTTCCACTGAGACTCTTAGTAGAAGGTTAATCAAATCACTAATCCAACCAGAGCTGGACTACTATACTGTGGTGTCATCGTAATTTCTTGCTTCTAAAATTTGCGTCATACCCTTTTAAATCGCCAAAATATAGGTCTTTAATCACCTCTGGCATGACGGATATAGCTGCACTCGTATCAATTTCTATACATAAAGCTTAACCATTTATTCTTACAGTCATATATTGTTCGTCGACTTTCGATTTTCTGGGAACGTACTCTCGTAAACTATAAAAATCCTGAGTGCCTGACTGTGAAAACATCTTATTCAAGTCGGGCGTTATACTGTCTATGACGCTATCATCACTACAAACATCAAAATGTCCGACATGCGCTCTGTGATTATCTATTTGGAAATCTAGTTGTCTACATACTCCTCTAAGATGTCCACGAATTTTACAAATATTACATGCTTATTTTTGATACCTACACTATCCCGCATAATAATTTGGCTTACCACAGCAGTAGCAATCTCGCGTGTACCGTGGCTCTATTGGAGGTCGTTTCTGAAGGTCTTGCGTTGATGTTGATGTTAATGTTCTCTGAGTTGATTGGTTGCCTGGTCTGTTCCATGCCTGCTGATATCTTTGGTTATTCTTATAGCTCCGTTTGTCTTCCTTCTTTTGATTTTGTTTTCTGTTGTCTAGCTTATGTAAGTTGTTGTCCTTTTTATTATTGTCGTTGGAATGTTGCACTTCGGCGTCTTTGTTTGTTGCTTCGGATGCCAAAGATTTCTTGATTGCTTTTACATGTATTGGATCATCAATTTGTAATAATTCTCTTTTCATCGTTTTACTATTTACTCCTGTTATAAGTTGATCTAGTACTTGTTCTTCTAAATTTCTGAATTTGCAATTGCTTGCTAAGTCTTTTAGTGCCGGTATGTGCTCACTAATACATTCTTTATCTTTCTGCAAACGTAATCGAAAATTCGAATGGTATACGAGATATGATGCTGCTGGTTTTAAATGATCTTTCACTAGCTTAACGATATTTTTGTACGATATAGTTCCAGGTTTATCGGGTTTACAAATTTTATCGATCAGGTCGTATGTTTCTGCGTTTAGTTTGCTTAACAAGACTCTTTAATATCGTTAGCTAGAAAATATGCTCCATTCTGACAAAGTATTTTTCCCAGTCGTCTTTTTTTAACATCGTGTGGTGTATTCGAGTTGGTATGTGTGAAGTAAGCGCGGAGCACCGAGACATAACGTCAGAGCGCGCACGATGAGAGAAGAGCGAAAGAGCCGCTCGGCGAGAGACCGAGGATCAGACTGTAAGCCACGAGGCCGAAGGAAGGACTGCCGAATAAAGCATTCAAGTTCAAGTACACATTATTTCATTCACGCACTCCCACTTACCTCCTGGTTCTTGACTGCATCACCAAGTACTCACGTACATATATCTATAAACGTAACAGTTGGCGACGAGGAGCCTCAGGACTCCAGAAGACAAAGGCTGACACGCTGCGGTGAAACGTACAGCAGCAGCCAATTTGAGTAGTAGTAGCAGTGAGTGAGTGGTAGTATCGGTGAATTCGCGTTCAATCAAACAATCGAGAAAAAACGTGTGAAAAGCGCGACGAGTGTTAAATAATCACAGACCTCGGCAGTGAACAAAAACATTAACTAACGGAGAGTGCTCACCGGATGGCCAGTGAATCCCAGAACACCGCGGTGTTAGACGACGATAAAAAACCCGAATCACAACCGCGGAAGTTGACACTGAGCGAGGCGCAACACCTGCGAAAACCACAATTGATAGAAGAATTACGCAAGCGAGGCGCGGAGTTCGACGAAAGTACCAACTGGGACTCTCTACGTACACAGCTTGTGGAGATAGTAAGAGTGGAAAATTCCAGAGCTAACGAGAGGGAGACAAAAGACGCAAAAGATAAACATACAGCCCACAACAGCGAGAGTAGTGAACCAAGCAGTGAAGACGAAAGTGTACGAAGCTCAAGCAGCGACGAAGCCATGTCGAAGGACAACAAAATATTTTTCAATTTAGAGACAGATGACTGGGAGTCTTTCTCGGAAAGGATAGAGCTATATTTCGTAGCGAAGAAAATTACGGAAGCAGCGATCAAACAAGCAGAGCTTTTGACTCGGTGTGATGAAAGCACTTAACAACTATTCCGAAATTTATGTGCACCAAATAAGCCAGCGACCAAGACATACGACGAATTGAAAGAACTAATGAACAATCATCTTAAACCCACACCATCTGAAGTTATGGAGCATTGTACGTACAATCGTGCTCGACAAAAGGAAAACGAGACGGTCGCTGAATTCGCTGCTCGGCTCCGACATTTATCGCTACACTGCAATTTTACAGAGTTGGATGTAGCCTTGCGCGATCAATTCATCTGCGGCATACGAGATGAACCAACACGCGTCGAGTTATTTAAGCAGGCAATAGTAACATTCGACTCGGCGTTCAAAGAAGCGACAGCAAGGGAAAGAGCAGCAGAGAATGCAGCAGGAGCACTTCAAACACTAATGCATAAACAAGAACAATTCTTTCACGAGCAGCGGAGCAAGTTTAAGGAAAACAAAAAATTCCCCTCGAAATACGATAACAAATCGAAATGAAACAACAATGTAACGTGCTACTGTTGTGGCAATACAGGCCACGCAACCAAATCCTACAGGTACCGGGAGCAGTCATGCAGATTCTGCAAGATCAAGGGACACCTCGAACGAGCCTGCATAAGAAAACAGAAGATGAGGAATAAATTCCTACAAGATGAAGACGACGAGACGAGCCACGGGTGCGAGACGACGAGGCGGACGATACGTCAGAGAGCAGCCACTACGTCAATTTCCACGCAATCAATTTGTTAAATAGTAGGTACAATTGTAACATGACCGGATAGGAACCAAATCCGATGTTCATGAAAGTAAAAATTAACGATAAAGCGATTAACATGGAAGTCGATACAGAGTCGTACTTTGCAGTAATGTCGGAAGGATTTGTAAGTAATAATTTTAAAAATCTAAAAGTTACCCAGGCTACGGTAAATTTACTAGGATATAAAAATAACACTATGAAGCCACTGGGCTAACTAGAAAACCTTAAAGTAACGTTAAACGGTAAGACCGAAATTTTAAGTAGCTTGATTTTGAAAGGTAATAAAATACCGCTGGTTGGGTGACAGTGGCTAAAAGCCCTAGGCCTATGGCCATTACAAATAACGGATAAATTAGACATTACTGCAAAGATCGAAAAAAATCTGAATAAGATAGACGTAAACGACGTGCGCGAAAAATTGTTGTTACAATTTGAAAAATTATTCAGCGATACTCAAGGTGTATACAACAAGCGAGAAGTGAATCTACATTTAAAACAAAATGCTAGACCCGTAGCGTTCCCGGCGAGGCACGTGCCATACGCACTTCAGTCAATGGTTGAAAGAGAAATTCAACGCTTAGTCGCGTTAGGTCATTTAGAGAAGGTCGAAGCAAGCGAGTGGGCAACACCTATAGTGCCGCTCTTAAAGGGCAACAATGCAGTCAGAATCTGCGGAGATTCAAAGATTACGGTTAACCCATACTTGCAGGTACCGAGGCGTGTTTTCCCGCGAATAGACGATATTTTTAGAGTCTTACAAAACGGACTGCTGTTTTCGCAACTGGACTTGCCGCACGCATACATACAGGTTGCAGTAGAAAAAGAATCGCGTAAATTATTAACTATCACGACACACATCGGCCTACATAGGTATATGAAAATGACAGAAGGTATCGCGAGCGCCCTGGCGGAATTCCAACAAATAATGGACGAATGCCTACAAGGCATTCCGAACATGATAGCATATATGGACAACATATTCGTAACGGGAGAAACGCACGAGAAACACATCGAAAACTTACGTCGGGTATGTGAACGGCTAACCGAACGCGGCTTACGCCTAAATAAAAACAAATGTGAATTCATGAAGGAGAAAATCGCTGTTTTAGGTTACGTAATTAGCAAAGACGGGCTACACAAGGCAAAATCGAAAGTCAAAGCCATGTACGAGGCGCCTCGTCCAGAGAACACCAAACAGCTGATCTCGTTCCAGGGTCTAATAAACTTCTATGCAAGGTTCATTGAGAACAGATCAGATAGTTTACGCCCTTTGTTTGACTGTGCTAATAAAAAGGATTTTGTTTGGACCAAGGAGTGCGAAACAGCTTTTCGGTGGGTCAAGAACGAGATGATTTCACCAAAGGTTTTAGCCCATTTCGACCCAGACGAGAAGCTGGTGTTAGCCTGCGATGCGTCGCATTATGGGCTCTCGGCGATCCTTTCGCATCGCTACAAAGACGGCACGGAGCGACCAATCGCGTTCGCGTCGAAAAAAATTCCGCAAAAAGAGCTGAACAGGGCTATAAACTATAAAGAAGCCGCAGCAATAGTGTTCAGATTTGTTAAATTTTACGATTTTGTGTACGGAAAAAAAATAATCTTATGAACAGATTATAAGCCGCTCGAAACAATTTTCGAACCGAAACGCGGCATACCGCTATTGGCAGCGAGTAGACTACAGCGTTGGGCTTACTTCTTGTCCGGATTTCAATACGACATCGAATGGATAAAAACAAGTCAGAATGGAAACTGCGATGCTCTTTCCCGGTTGCCGATCGAAGATGACACTGATATTTTCAGTGAAAATTGCGTGCAAATGTATCATATATCGGAAAATGTGACCGACATAGACTGCAATGCCGTAGTCAGAGAACCAAACGCGATGAAGTTTTGTCTAAAATTTTAAGATATTGCGTTATTGGCTGGCCGAGCAATAATCAAACACTCTCCGAAGAAGAAAGGAAGTATTTTATGAAACGCGACGAATTGTCGGTCGAGAAGAACTGCCTTTTTTGGGGTTGGGTTATTATACCAAGTCGTCTTCGAGAAAAGTTACTCGATGATTTTCATGTATCGCACTTAGGAATAGGGAAAATCAAGGCCTTAGAGAGGTCATACGTGTCGCGGCCAAGTATCTATGCCGACATCGAGAACCTTGTAGGATCTTCTAAAATCTGCGTAGAAAATCGAAAAACCCCACCACACGCGGGGCTTACCCCCTGGTCTTGGCCAGAGAAGCCTTGGCAAAGGATACATTGCGATTTCTTAGGCCTTTTCACGGTGATATGTATTTGATAATCATAGACTCTTACTCGAAATGGCCGGAAGTCGTGAATTTCCATCAGAACATGCAAGCGGTTAAACTCGTCGAAGTTTTCCAAATACTGTTCGCGAGACACGGTTTTTCAGATCAAGTCGCCACGGATAACGGCAGACAATTTTCAAGTAAAGAGTTTGGCGATTTCTTAAAGCATAACGGGGTCAAGCACACTTTCTCACCACCGTACCACCCGGCTACAAACGGCGCGGCAGAGAATTTTGTTGGAACACTGAAGGACAAAGTTTCGAAAATTATTCAAGGGGGAGTAAAAGTAGAAGTAGCTATTAACCAGTTTTTATTTGATTACCGCAGTACGCCACACTGCACAACGAACAAATCACCGGCAAGCATGTTTTATAAGCGAGAGCTTAAAACGCGCTTTGATAAGTTACGTCCAAATTTGCGCGGTAAGGTCTCGGAAAAACAAGGGGGGAAAATCGTCTCCACGCCGCACTTGCGCAGAATAAATCTTGAGCCGGGTGATGTGGTCATGACCGACAATCACGGAGTGACAGACGGGAAACGCATCGAGGGCGAAATAGCTGAACGACTGTCCCCGTCGACGTTTAAAATAAAAACTAGGTTTCATCAGATCATCAGATATCAGATTATAAGACCGCTGCGCAGGTCAGAACAAATTCTAAATCAGTCGAAGCTACACAATTAAAAGAGGTGGAAAATTGTGGTGTATTCGAGTTGGTATGTGTGAAGTAAGCGCGGAGCACCGAGACATAACGTCAGAGCGCGCACGATGAGAGAAGAGCGAAAGAGCCGCTCGGCGAGAGAGCGAGGATCAGACTGTAAGCCACGAGGTCGAAGGAAGGACTGCCGAATAAAGCATTCAAGTTCAAGTACACATTATTTCATTCACCCACTCCCACTTACCTCCTGGTTCCTGACTGCATTACCAAGCACTCACATACATATATCAATAAACGTAACACATCGAAATCTAAATTCACTGATATTTCCATTTTTCCAATAGTTTTCCGATTAACGACAGATTCAAACTGTAGATTTTCATTACTTTTATCGTCGCTAGTTTTACTTGAACTTGCTTCTTTTTTGTCTCTCCAGTTTTCACTGTCTTGTAGATCGGATAATTGCTTAATTTCGTTGGTACATCCACTGGCAATTTTATCTTCATAAATTCACGTAATAAAGATCTTAAATCGTTTGCCGTATCAATTTCCTTAACTTGAAAATTATTTCCTTCACACAACTAGTAGATCGTCTTTTTGAAGGACTTGAATTCACGATGTGCCTGTTACACTCATTTCAATTTTCGTATACACAATTTGCTTGCTCGTTTACTTTTCCTTTATTTTATGCTCGTCATCACTATTCTATATCTGCCATAAACTAACTTTATTTTCTCTAATACCTACATTCGTACTCCGGTTTTGGAGTGTACATGCTCACGTAACTAAATGCTGCACACCCATTTCACTCTTCATTAGCATACACTACAAACATATTATTACGGATACATATGAACCGCTCTTTTTGTTAATATTGTTTACTTGTATTTTAGTTAAGACGCTCAATATTATTACTTTAAAGCTGAAAGTTTTAAGACTGATAAATATAAATAAGCTGTAATGCCATAGAAAGATAGAATGAATGAGTGAAATCTTAATATTAAAAAATTCAATTGTATGTAACAAGCAATGTAAGACTTTTTTTGTAAATCTTTTCAAATAAACTTATATCTATCTATATATCACTCCGTAAATTTTCGAACACATACTCTCACTTTGCCCTTACTGTTGAAATATTTTACTGTTGTCTTCTATAGGAATGTTGGAAAACTTATGGTTTTTGTGTTCGAGCATCCAGAAATGATAAGATGCTCTGTAAGTGTAGAAAACGTCTGCAACCCGGACATGTAATATGCATGAAATCTGAAGGAAAAAAAATTACATATAGTATTTGAACATAAACCTGGAGGTCATCGGCATACAGCATGTGATTGATCGTGCTACAATCAAAGAGGTCATTAAGGTCATTGATATAGACTGAACAGCAAAGGACCGAGGAACGACCACTGTGGTACACCTATGTTAGTCTCAACCCACGAAGAACAACCAATACTTTTACTTAATACACGTTGAGTACGCTCCTGTAAATAAGATTAAATCAACATAAGATTTAACAATTAGGAAGTGCGGACCTCGAGTACACGAGATCAGCTAATTTACTCAACAGTCTCGAAAGAGATGTTGTCAAACGCCTTGCTGAAGTCGAAAAGCAACAGCAAGGTGATCATCCTTCTATCTATGTCTATACGTATGTCATCACTCAGTTTAAGCAGGGCTGTCTGAGTATGTGATGTTGTCTAAATCCTGCCTGTAAAGGATGAAGAATACCGGCCGTGGAGAAATAGCTGGTAATTTGGGAGTGTGCAATCTTTTTAAGGTAGTTCTCTCCAAACCCCTATTTCTTCGAATATGTCTAAAATTTTTTCTATTTGTTACTTTAAGTATACTTTATATGTGGTTAAAATCTGGAACCCGCAAGCGGTATGAAATTTGGCGATATTGAGCCTCGAAATTGCATACTTTAACATTGAAAGGCTATACTGAGAACCTATGGCCAGAGACGTTCCGTTCAATTGCAAACAAAGTTTTCTTAGAATTTTTTTGAAAAACTAGCACATGATGTAAAATAACAATACGAATCGTGAGGAAAAAAGCTGAATAGGGCAAACGGTGCTTTTTTTAAAGATACAACAGTCCGAAGTTTTAATCCCAGCCTATAGTATATCTATATAGGTGGGCAGTATTTCATTCTCTTTCAAGTTTTGCGTCTTATTCTATCTGTCTTTCTTTCTATCCTTCTTTCTATCGACATTATGAACTTTAATATTATGAATTTCGAGGTTTTCACATTAGATAACGTTGTGTAATATCTTAGACAACAAATTTTCTAATTTAATACCGAGTTGAGCACCACGGTAGAGAGAGAACGTCCTTAACTACCTTAGAAAGAAAGCACAGTAGGGCGATATGTAAAAATCAGAAGCTAATGATGGAGTAGCAGTTTCTTTTAACGCCACCAGGCATGTCTGCTTCCAGGCACTCGGAAAGACTCCCTGAGCAAAGGAGGAGTTGAATAAATGAACTATATAATTCCCCAACACTGGCAGAGACTCCACTATGACCCTCTGAGTAATATCATCCGCACGCCTTACCTGTGTCGAAAAATAAGAGTTTAACAGAATTTATCTTATGATAATTCCGACAATTAAAAGTCTCTTTAAGAGGAGACGCGGTGTGAAGATCCATGATAACATCAATCATATTGCGCTTGCTGCGAAAGGGCGCAAGACTATTACCATAGTCAAGTAACGTATCGTTATCGTCTACAAACATTATATCTACTCATGCGTGAGATGAATCGGTGTGGTGCGTCGAGCCGTGCTGGATGATCTTAAGTGAGAGTTCGTTAGCTAGATGCTCCACAAACTCAGAGTCATCAGTCGTTGACAATACATCTGCATTCAGATCTCCCATACTTAACTTGTGATTAAAATTTCCACAAAGGTCTCTCAAAGAACTGAGAAAATCAGGATCGGCATGAAAAGCTATTTTAGGTGGGCAATATATAACCCCAACAAGAATTGGTGGTGTGCTACCCTTTTATACATCACACATGAGAAATTCGGGAATGCCTGGTTTGCCAGGCCCAGTACTATTAGATTTAGCAAGGATTTTAGCTTTATAATCGTTACGAATACAAAGGGCAACAACACCACCAGTTACACTACGATCATGACGTACGATACTAAACCCAACCCATCGATCTGAATAAGTCGATCATCAACATCTGGACCAAGCCACGACTCCGCAATTCTGAATAGGTGGTAAAACGGATTGTCGCGAAGAAATTGACGTACTTGCTCAATGTGAGGGAATTAACATTGAGAAAGCCCGCTCTGAGTTACCTGTCCATCGCCACACCAGAAACACCCCACTGCATTCATATGTCAGCTACAGCCGCACCACCTGTGTTAGGTCGGCTGCTTTCCTCCTCATCATAATGCATCCCCTCCACGATAGGCATCAGTAATAACTCGCAGATCTGCAGCGGAGGTAAAGATATGCGGGCGTTCACCGCCCTTTCTCCTGAGCAAAAATCTGCCACCACTATGCCAGATATATTTTAGATCTATATCAAGCCAAGCCTCAAAGCAAGCTCTTCAAGATCAAAAATTCTCTAAATACCTCAGGCTGTAAAAAGTCATTGATAAAAATACGTCTATCTGGCTAGTGGTTTGCAGACTCACAGCCAAGAGGCGAGGATTTGACGTCTCTGGTAATTAACTAATGGTTAGAGTAGGCGCGCTTTGCGCGCAGGGTTTCAGTTATGCGTTTTCGACTGGTGAGGCGGATAGTACAGGACGACAGTAGCCTCACCCTTGATACCACGCATGTCCCAGGGTCCTTTCCTCGCTCACCGCTCACACTGCAAGTCTAAAGGAAACGAGCTCTGACAACTTCCTTCCTATCAAGAGCAGGAGTAGTGAGTTTCATCAACAATATCATTTATAATAATTTCGCAGAACTCATCACCGTTATCAGAACGCGCGCCACACCTCTCACGCCGCGAATATTAATATTTTCATTTTCAAGGCTATTATGCATATTAACCCATTTCTTCCCAAGCGGCCATTTTATAGTCGATTGGTTTTTTGCCTAAAAAATTGTCAAAAAAATAATGAAAACCAATAGCACTTTTCCAAACTAAAATTGTCCGCTCTTTACGATTCTGAAGTCAGAATTTTGAAAATTCCATTTGAATTTGATGAAAAATCAGAAATACATTATAATAGTTAACTAAAAAAGGCCGCTTGGGAAAAAATGGGTTAAGCAAAGACTGCTTAGTCAAACATAATACGTCATCGACCATGGCCGAGATCTTGAGCATTAGGGAATTCATTTGGTCTTTCAAAATTAAATTTTCCTGTAGCAATATTAGACGATCTCTATGCAGACCCACCTGCCACCTTAAAAGTTTTTTTTATATAATTTGTCAATGTTTAAACAATATCTCATTAAATTTTCGTGTCGGCCCGAGGCCGCCAGGCCGAGAAAATGCGCGTTTCTCACAATTTCTGTTCAGCGTTATCGGTATTTTCAAGATACGAATGTTTGCCATCGTTTCTCATATCTTGAACCTTCAAAGTTTTTGTAAATGATTGGCAAATGTTTAAATAATATTTTCATTAAGTTTTCGTGTTAGCCCGAGGCCGCCAGGCCGAGAAAATGAGAGTTTTCCACGTTTTCTAAGCAGCCTCTTTCGGTGTTTTCAAGATACGATCGTTGGCCATCGGTTTCTCGTATCTTGTACCACCTTAAAAGTTTTATTTATATGATTTGCCAATGTTTAAACAATATCCCGTTAAATTTTCGTGTCATCCCGAGACCGCCAGGCCGAGAAAATGCGGGTTTTCCACGATTTCTGTTCAGCACTTTCGGTATTTTCAAGATACGATCGTTTGCTATCGGTTTCTCGTATCTTGTGCAACCTTTGAAGTTTTTGGATATTATTTATAAGGTTTTAAATTTTTTTATGTTTCTATTTAAATTTTTCAAAATATAAAAATACATTAGAAAGAGCTTTTAATTACCTACATTTTAAGATATTATATGTTAAAATATTTTTAGTCATTCTTTTGTTATTATCGAAAATGTCTTTTTTTTATATATCATATTTCTTAAAAAACAATAGTTAAAATTTAATCAAATTTTTTTCAGTAATAGCGATTAGTATAAGCATTAACTAGTTAAATTTTCAATTTATTATTATGATTATTATATGAGAAAAAAATATATTTATGATAAAAATGGTCTTTCTATGTGACACGGTAGGGATTTTAAAAATTAATTAATCTTCATAAAATGTATATATAATCAGTATTTTTTACCTCTCACGAATCTTAGTTTTTTAGCTAATTAAAATAATAAAGAAAGAAATTATTTGCTTTTTTTGATTTTTTCGTTTTCTTTTCACCTCTTATATTTCATAGATTATTTAATTTATTTTCAAGTATAATAGTTACAATTTTTTATATTTTTTTATTTTTTAAAACAAAAGTAAATTAAGTAGATTTAATTGTTGTTTGATTATTTTTTCAATGTATAAAAATATTTTTTTTTTAAAGTTTGAAATTTGATATATATTCTTGTATATTTATAAATAAGGCTAATAAAAACTTATAGTATATGTGTAAAATAGTTTGTAATTATTTATTTTTTTAAATTGTTAGGTTATTATTGATTATTTTATCATACACCATATTTATTTAGTTTTAGCAACCAATATATATCCCATTGTTCCATACAATATCGAAAAAATAGAAAACTTAGAATTAATTATAAAATAATTCTTATACTATAAATTAATAAATGTATAAATATAATATTAGAAGAAAAAAATGTTTCATAAAATTTAATAAATTAAATTACAAAGTTATTTAAAATTTATTATGGAACTTTTAAAACATTCAAGTATATTTATAAAATATAATTTATAAAAACTTTATTTATAATTTTTTTATTAATTAAATATAAAATTTGGAACAAATAATTAAGTTTAAGGAAGCTAAGTGCCAATGAATTGGCAGCGGTTTTTTATACAGAAACATACAAAATATTTTTTTACTGTTTATTGAAACCCTCTCTCTTCTCCACTACAAACCTTACTCTGAGAAGGCCAAATATTAATTTTAGGTGGAAAATAGTATAAAAAAGGATAGTCAACATTAAAATATTTAATATATATATCGCCATAAAACCATTCGAGACAACTCCTTAAATTACACCAAGGACTTAGGCGAATTCAAAAATTTGTATACGTATTATTTAATCATTCGCGAGTAATATCCAGCAATTTCAAAGTGGAACGAGATACAAGAAATCGATGGCAATCGTTCGTATCTTGAAAATACCGAAAGTGCTGAACAGAAATCGTGGAAAACCCGCATTTTCTCGGCCTAGCGGCCTTGGGCTGACACAAAAATTCAACGAGATATCGTTTCAATATTGGCAAATGATATATAAAGTTTTCTAGGTGGCACAAGATATGAGAAGCGGATGGTACACGATCGTATCTTGAAAACACCGAAAGAGGCTGCTTAGAAAACGTGGAAAACCCGCATTTTCTCGGCCTGGCGGCCTCGGCCTGACACGAAAACTTCTTGAGAATATTGTTTTAACATTTGCCAGTCATGTACGAAATCTTTCAAGGTGGCACAAGATAATAACAATTGTAAAAAATCTATGGTTTTTATGTACGTTTTTTATATATTTTCAATTTTATATTTTTTTACAGGGATAAGTTCTCGTGAAAGTTTTATAATGTAACGCGGCTAACGGTCTTTAATTCTTTTCATTATAGTTCAGTTGATGGTAAAGCAGATTTTTTGCTAACGCGCGCGATCGGCGAGCTTCGGCCGAACCGAGTAAGAGTCAGTCGGTGCTGCGACACCAATGGGGCTGCAGTCATGCGTCCGTTTGAGAGCCTTTTTTCTATGTAACTAATTTCTATAAGAATAAATGCAGTTATTTTATAGTATCCATGAATTTAGAGAGATAAATTATTTATTATACAGTAGATTTGTTTGTGTGTATCCTATCCCTTACACGTTTCTAGTTGTAGTCTTGCATCACGCAACAACAATAAAAAAATATATGAATGTACAGTATTTGAATAAAAAACAGAATATATGATGAAATATATTCAAAACAATAATCATGGGTCAAGGTCCCCTCAACAGCTTACCGCAGTTAAACAAATTCATATCACAGAGTTCAGAGCACGAGTGCCCTCATCGCATATAAAAGTCTTTACAAGTATCACATTCTTCCATATGACTCACCCGTGGCTCATACACTTATCCGTGCGTAGTATCAACCCATGTTCTTTCAAAATCGATAAGACTTGCTCTAAATTATTCAATTGCTCGGTGTCTGATTTACCAGTCATTACAACATTATCGACTTCTATTGCCACTCCCGGGATACCCGTGAAGAGCTGGCCGAAGAGTCTCGTGGGCTTCAATGTTCGTCGTGGACGAGCGATCCCGATGTCAACTGTCGTTGATAGACCCGATGATCCCTGGTCCGAACATTCGCTCGAGGCTGTAGTTCATCGGAGTGTGCCCGCCAGCGCGATATTCCCGTCGCTTCTCCCCCCCTCCCCCCCACCGCTCCTTCCCAAAGGCGCGACTACAGCGCCGTCCGCCATGCGCACATTATCCGCCTGCCTCGTTCCCGGAGCGAACTAATGTGCTGATCCAGCACGAGGCGGTCGGGTATCGGTAGGATAGACCGGTAGAAGGGTCATGTTGGTGATGGGGTGGGTGTACTCCCCGGTTGCGGTCTTGACTCGAGCCACTCTGACCAAGCCGTCGGGGCCCGGAAAAGTTTGAAGAACTCGTTCGAGTGGCCATCGCCCGTCCGGTCATAGGAGGCTTGCGTCAAGGAGAAGGACCAAGGCTCCAACTCTTAGGTTTTCGCTTCTCCGCGTCCACCTGGCGCGCTGTTGCAGGGTGTGCAGGTACTCCCGACTCCAGCGCTTCCAGATGTGATCTCGGGCTCTCTGGACCAGGTCCCAGTGGTTCTGTCGGTCGAGGTTGACATCAAGGTCAACTGGTTGAGGGATTGAAGATAGTGGTCTGCCGGTCAGGAAGTGAGCCGGAGTGAGGGCGTCGACATCGTCGGGTTGCCCTGAAAGGGGGCCGAGCGGCCGGCAGTTGAAGATCCTCTCTACCTCCGTGAGCAAGGTAGAAAATTCCTCGTATGTAAGACGCCTGTCCCCCACTACCTTGCGTATATGAGTCTTCATAGATTTGACCCCGGCCTCCGGAAGGCCACTGAAGTGTGAAGCGCGGGGTGGGATGAAGCTCCACTTGATCCCGTCATTAGCCAAGGACCCGGCCACCTGGTCCCAATTGAGTTAGGACGCGCTGAGTAGACGCCTGAGCTTGAGGTCTGCCTCTCTGTAATTGGTAGCGTTGTCGCTCCATAACTCGCTAGGACGGCCTCGGCGTCTGCAAAAGTGCGTTAGGGCTCCGAGAAAGGTACGGGTTGTCAGATCTCCAACGAGCTCCAGGTGTATGGCCTTGGTGCTGAGACAGACGAAAACGGCGACATAATTCTTGAACGAGGAGACCCCTCGGTCTCGCTAATGCAGACCTGGAAAGGCACTGCGTAGTCCACCCCGGTCCTGGCGAACGACCTGGCAGGGGTAACCCTGCCGGCAGGAAGGGGTGACATTCCTTGATGTAAAAGCCCATGCTTTTAAACAAACGGCATGATGGGCCCAGCCGATGACGAGTTTGGCGAGGTGGCCACGACCAGCTAGAATGACCGGATGCATCTCTTCGAAGGGAAGGGGAGCATGCCGCAATCGGCCGCCCACTCGAAGCGCACCCGCGTCGTCGATAAAGGGGGTCCAGACCCCGTAGCGGACTTGTAGAGCTGACCGGCAGGCCTCCTTGCAGCGCTTGAAGTTCCGCCCTGTAATCCTGGCTCTGGCTGAGGCGAGCGCACGTAAGAAAGGTCTGATGGAGTTCCGATGCATGCATGGGAGCCATTGGTGGATGTAGCGTCTGTAGACGAGACTGTGGTTGAGCTAGGCGCCGGCATTGACCGATAGTCCGGAGTAACCTCGAAAGAATCTCCCGAGCAGGTCAACTTCCGCAGTTTGAGTAATGCAGGTGGTGGTCTGGGGGCGCGCTGGTGCGATGTATGGTATATCCCGAGGAGTAGCTGGGTCTATTGGCCAAAGGCTATGAGGCCCCCTGAGCCACACAGGTCCGCCCCACCACTTCGCGTTACCAGTCAATGAAGCAGCCGTGGTGCACGGGGCGCTAGGTCTGCAGGATTTTCACCGGTTGGAATGTAGCGTCTGATCACGTGAGGGGACACATCCTGTATATGACCTACGTAGTTATCGACGGTACTGTTATCGAACGGGCTGATCGAAACAAGCCAGTGCTGAATCACTCCACATGTGGCAGCAGTTGGCCGGGACGTCCAGAGCCTTGCCGACCGAGTCAAGTAGTCGGGCGGTCAGAAGAATGGCCCGCAGTTCCAGGCGGGGTATCGTCATTCGTGGAGAGGGCGGCGCCATGCCTCTGATAGGTGCGACCTTGGTCTTGGCTGAGATCAATCTGACCGTAACTCCTCCGGAGTCGTCCTCCACTTGCAGGTACGCGGCGGTAGCCATAGCGCGCAAGCTCGCATCAGCAAAGGCATAGAGTTGTACGCGTCCAACCGCGGACCAACCGAACCAGCAGGGCATCGTGATACCCGAGATGTTCTGCAGATCTGACTGGAACGCGCTCCACCGCAGTTCCATCGATCGTGGCTCGTTCGCGTCCCAGTTAAGCTTGGTCCACCAGAGGTCTTGCATCAGAAGCTTCGCCGTAATAACCAAGGGAGCGAGCCAGCCGGTTGAATCGAACAGTCGGGCTATTCGATTCAGCCAAGACGCGGCGTTTCGTAGGCCGAGTACAGGGTCCTGCGGGTGACGGAGGTGTGAATCTGATGCGATCGGAGACTGGATCCCATGAGATCCCAAGCTCGTTGATTGGTCCGTCGGCGCTGAGACGATCCTCCACAGGCAGGTCGTACAGCAAGCCGGGTGTGTTGGAAACCCATTTCTTGAGTGGAAAGCCGCCCTCCCTCAGTAGCAGAATGAGCTGGTCACGACCTCGGCGAGCTTCCGTCTCGGTGTCAGCCACGCTGAGGAAGTCGTCGACGTACAGTTCTTGCTTGATCATCTTGAAGACCACGGGGAGTCGGAACCGTGATCCCGGCGGAGCTGCTCAAGTGTGCATAGAGAGAGGTACGGGGCGCAACTCTCCCCGTACGTAACCGTTAATAATACGTAGCGGATCGGGGGTTCCTCTGCTGATGGACTCCACAACACCCGTTGGAGGTGTATCGAGGACGGGTTGACCAGGATCTGCCTGAACATCATCTTAACGTCGGTGTGAAAGCCACCTTTCACCGCCTCCGTTGAGTAACCACGGTAGAAAGGTCATTCTGCAGTTTCTGGCCAGCAAGCAGAATATCATTCAGGCAGCGACCGGAGGACGTCGGGCAGGACGCGATGAAGGCCACTCTCAACTTCCGGCCGTCGTTGTTTCTTTGCCAGGCGGCATGATGCGGGACGTAGTAAGCGTTGTGATCCTGGGCTTGTAGTTGCTCAGTGGTGACGGGCCGCATGTGACCCAAATCCAGATACTTCTGCATGAATTGGCAGTACTTTTCTCGCAGTTTGCCGTCTAGTGTCATCCGTCGTTGAACTGACGCTAAGGCCCGGTACGCTTGATGAAGGCTGGATCCCAACA
Organism: Megastigmus dorsalis; assembly: GCA_900490025.1. Classification (NCBI taxonomy): domain Eukaryota; kingdom Metazoa; phylum Arthropoda; class Insecta; order Hymenoptera; family Megastigmidae; genus Megastigmus; species Megastigmus dorsalis. The sequence continues at coordinate 22,487 of UELU01141772.1, forward strand.
GCGTAGAACCGCCCTCCCTCAAAGGCAAGAGAACGGAGTACGATCCGGTTTCATCCCGAAAGTGATGAGCTGCAAAGATCTGTTCGCAGGCATCGTCCTCCGGTACTGAGAGAGCGGTCTTGGGGATTTCCTCGAGTGACCAGAATCGTTGCATTAGCCCTACAAGTTGCTCATGCCAAGGAGTGATCCACCAGGAGAGTAGCTGGCCGAAGAGTCTCGTGGGCTTCAATGTGCGTCGTGGACGAGCGATCCCGATGTCAACTGTCGTTGATAGAGCCGACGATCCCTGGTCTGAACATCCGCTCGAGGCTGTAGTTCATCGGAAAGTGCTCGCCAGTGCGATCTTCCCGCCATGCGCGGGCTCGCAGATGGGAAATTCCAATACACAGTGATTATTATCTTCTCCTAAATATAAAAGTTGTTGACATAAAGTGATTTTCTGAAGAAATGGAGGATTTTGTAAAGCAAAAGTATTGGAATTTACAGAAATTCATCGAAAGATTAGAAAGTAAGTTAAACCTTTAAGTTACTATTTTAACTTAGAAAAATTTCCTTATACTGTACAAATATAAACATAAGTTAAGCCACTTTTTTAGAACATTGATACATGGATAAATATTATTTGTCACTAGTATTTAAAATCAGTTTTAAAAGTATATGTATATATTAAATGAAATATCCATTCAAATTTATTTGTGACTCATTTACATAATTGTTGTTTATTGAAGTATAAATATATCAGTATTGATTAATATTTTTCCAGAGGCAGGTGTAGATGAAGATATTTTTAAAGAAATTGACCATGAATTGCTAATCAACCTTTTTGATACCTCAGAATGTGGTTTCCAAAAAATATCCTAAAGATTTAAATTGTACAGATGTAAAACCTGCAGATGAAATCCTTTCCGATGTAATTGTAATTCATACTGACACTTTAATTTCACCTCCGTTTATTGAACCAATACAGAGTGTGCATGATGAACGAATAAGTGTAATTGATGACATTACTTTCATACGCATGTGATTATTTAATCAGTTGATACTATTTCGATAGTTGTTATACTAATTATATTATACAGTTCATGATTCCTTCATCAGTTAATCTTATTCTATTGTTGCCATACCATTGTTTTGTATATTTTACGGTTCTTTAGCTCGACATATACAATTTATAGTTTTGAAAACTATCTAGAAGTGATGATTAAAAATATTGATTTTATAAATCATTAATTCTTAAGCCGCTTAAACTTTGAAATACAGTTTTGATTATTAAAATTTTATGTAATTATGTTTCATTAATTCAAACTTCCAATTATAACAGTTGCAACTTCTTCATTTTACTTATACATATCTTAATATAATAATTAATATCCTTATGGCTCATAGGTTGTAATAATCTAACAGGTAGATATTTCTTTATATGCAATCTCAGAAGACATTTCTGTACAAATTGAATAATGAGAATCAACTATTAAATTTACTAATTATACACTATTTTTTGTTTTTCATAGCACGATATAAGATTTTACTTTTTTATATTTTATATATAAATGAATAGCTACGTTAAAAAAATCAGTACTTGAATTACTCAATAGTATAACGAAAGGAATGGTCATCCAAAAGAAGTTTAACTTGAAAAAAGTACTAGATAAACATTTAGTAAGTGATTTGATAATTAATTATGAATTTGATTTTTCAAGACCATATAGGTAATGATACGCCATTCACATATAGTATATAACTTTTTTAACTATTGTATATCTTTTTTTAACTAAGGTATACCAAAACTTTATTCATAACTTTGTGAAAAAATCCAATCTCAGCTTAGCTTCTGAAACTGCGAATTTTGTAGTTTTGGGTCAATTATTGTAAAAAATTTGTATATACAGTTATGACAAAAATGTCAATTCAGATAAATTTTCATACTGTTCGCATTATTATTTAAAGGAAAATCTCTATTGTGTACAATATGCCAGTGTTTGTATAAAAGGATCATCAATATGTGTATTTATTCATACTATCACAAAGTATAGTATAAATTTTACTATATTTTGAACGAGATCATCAAAACATATTTTATATCTAGAAATTTTTTTAATGACTAGCGTTAAAAGTTTCGGATTCTTGATTTTATAAAGATACCTAAGAGTTAAAACTGTTTATAAGTGTGTGTATATGTAATTTGGAACAATAACTGTACAGATATATATCAATAATATCGCTTCAACGTGAAATGTCTATACACATTACACACAAATATATATATATGGATGGGTGTGAGTGTGTTAATAAATTATGTGTTAGTGATGTGGGCGTGGCTGTGGGTAAGTGGGTGTAGGTGTGTGTGTGTGTGTGTGTGTGTGTGTGTGTGTGTGTGTGTGCATGTTATGTTAAAGCGATATTATTGCTGATGTATATATATTTTATTCATCATCAATAATACGGTACTTATATAACTATATTTAAATGGTCTGATCATGAAATTCACCTGTTTGTTTTTTTTAAAGGAATATTTTATTTTATTTTTTTAAGCATTTCAACAGAACGGTTTATGCAAATAGCGCATGAGTTAGCAGTTATTTTTTCTCCTTGTGAAGAAAAATTTGCTTCTACAAAATAACTTTTTTATTTTCCTTTTGAAAAAGCCACGGACGGTAGGAGAGCAGTCAATTCAGGAGGATCGCTGTACGAGTACTATTTGAAATACCGATCTGAATTAATACCCTTACAAAATATTTCAAGAAAAGAATGTTCCACAGAAGGTAAACGTATTTGCAAATAAAAATAGTCATTTTTCAATAACGATTATTATTTTATATAATATTAAATAAATATTTTAGATATTCAATTTATGCAACAAGAATAATCCATACAATGGCTTATGACTAATGACGAACCTGAAATGGAAGTCATTGAAACGTGGAACCGTATTTTTTTGGAGAGACATAAATGCAAAAATATTGTACATTATTTTGCTGCGTATAAATGTTTGCGTTCTAGTTTTGGTCATACTTTGGTACGTTTTCATATTGATTGATATTTTTTAATGCCCCACAATAGCACGTTGTGGTAATTATAAATGTTTTAACTTACAGTTGTGCAATGATTTCGATAAAGTCTATCCCAATTCAGTAAACAAATTAAAGAATAATTGGGAAGCAATAGCTGAGAACACATATACATATGGTAAAGAAAATAAAAAATTAGACGCGTCCTTGGAAAATATAGGTACATATATCATGAAGTTTGAGAAACTTGAAAAATATATCAGATTTTTAGTTTTTGTTATTTTTTATTTATATTTTCATTTTACAGAAACATGTGATTTAGCATTTTTGTGCCTGCCGAAAATTTTTGAACCGACAAGGACGTTTGGCACTGTATTAGAAGACGTAAAAGACTCATTTATCGTCAACGTTCAGGTAATGTGTAACAAATCATTAATGCATTATATTACGCTTACTTATAACGTCCTAACAGAGAAGAAAAGTGTATCTCCTTAAAAAAAACTTTAAAAAAAGTAAAATGCAGACAAGTATGCTTATATATAAAATCAATAATAATTAAAGAAACAATATCGTAAAGTATTTTAACTAAGTTAAAAAAATTACTATAAATTTAAAAAATTTAGGAATACTATTATAATTGATCAATTTCAATATCACATAAGTTATATAACGATATAAATTTCAGGTGCACAATGAAATATTTTTATATTCAGAAACAAATCTATTGCACTGATAAACTTACCAATTTCTAATGCAAACAATAGAAAGTTGTAAAATCATGTGATAAATAGTCAAGTAACTCTATTTTTTAATTCGCAAAAACACAATATATATTTTAATTTATCGTTCATTACATAATTTATTAATGCAAATGCTAAGGTTAATATTAATTTATAGAGTTCATCGATTACATCAGTATTAATCTGCTGAGTATAAGGACTATTTCCTTCAAGCTCAATATCTTCCTTGTTTACCATTAAGTTTATCAATGCTAGATAACAAATACATCTACCGCAGTCTCAATATAAGTCAAAAATGAAATGAGTTTTAACTTGGGTGTGGTGCTTTATTAAGAACAGCGATGCCAGATAACAATTGTTAACACCTTTAGTAGCTTCGATAGCTTATCTGGCATCTCTATTTTTAAAAATCGGATGCTTCTTTATTAACTTTTAAATAATAATAATATAAATAATAATAATATAAAGCACCAAAAATTTCCTGCAGACGGACCACCAAGTATGTTCATAGTTATTTATTAAGATTAAAGATATTTTATAAAATTTTGAACGTGCCATTCTGGACGAGGCGCATTATACGCGCAACTGTTTGCAGCTCCTAATATTAGAACTGAGACATATAACAGCAAACAACTTAAATAGTTATTGCTTTAGACTTAATTCTGATTTGGCATTTGTCGACAATAACTCTGTAATAGAATGTTATTTGAAAATTATTATTCTCAAACTTTGATTTACTATTATCAATTTTAAGTTCTACTGGGAATTCGACAATTTTGAAAATTTTAGTACATTCATCAGGTTTGTAGTCAAATCATCTTATAGTCAGGCTACCCAAATTAATGTTAAAAGAGATTGTAAGACCGATAAAAATATAATATTAGATTTACTATCTTTTAATTAGTTTTCTTAAAAAAAAAATGAAAATTAAGAAAGTGAAAAATATTTGTTGCGATTAATAAATTTATTCCATCAATAAAAAAAATACTCAAAAAATAATTAAAGTTAATAAAAAAATGTTTAATTTATTTCTAATATTTCTAATAAATGCTTGGCCATTCTGAAATGTAAAAACTAATATCTGTTTTGAGCAGTCAGTAAATGTGCATGGGTTTTTGACCAGTAGGTGTTCCTAACTGCGTTTAGAAAAAATAATTTTATATCATGCTGCAGAACACAGAATTGTACCCACAGATTCCTGGACCATATTCTTGATGATCAGTCTTAGTATGACAAACACATCTCCATACCAAACAGCGAAAAGTTGTTTCTGATGTGATATTGCACGAACATTAATTGGTTTTGACTAAAAAATATGTCTTTTTATAACTGGTTTTATGGTTAATGCAATTTAATAAGAAAAAAAAACTTACAGTAATATTTCCATCACTCGCATTCATACTTAACTTCAAACGTTCATCAATAGTTTTTTTATTTAATATCATTTTGCAATCTTATTCCAAAATTTTTGAACATCGTTGCACCACTAGATAACACAATATTATTATACAATACAACAGTCTTGTAACATCTATAATATATAGGACAGTTCTGAATAACATCATCTGAAATTTCCAGTGAATTATCACTTTATTGCTGTACATCTTCTGGTTATTTGTTCTGATAACTCTTTGGTGTTGAATGAGTTTCTTCAACTGAGGATTGTTCAGTCTGGTCGTTGTTCACGTTTATAATAAAATATTAGATGCGATAAGGGCTGCTCTATTATTAGTACCTGTAATATAAGCTTCGGACTAACAAAAGTTCCAACTAGATGCATTGGTAGCAGCCGAAGTGCTAACAGGCACTTCATTTATTGAAGTGCCTGTTACCAAAGAGTTATCAGAACAAATAACCAGAAGATGTACAGCAATAAAGTGATAATTTACTTCTGATGTACTGCTTTCTATCTACGATTGGTGTCTCCTTAACTTCTATATTTTGAAATTCTTCATCACTTGTTATAGCCGCAGCTTTTGAAGCCTTATTTGATTTGAATTTAGTGTTTTTGCATTAAAAACATTTTCATTATATTCTTGAAGTATGTTTAATACAACTGCGAATAACAAAACCTATTTTTCTAACCTTCATTATTTTTTACTTTCTCGACTGGCGACGACTGAGTTGAGTGAGCGAGTACTACAATAGTTCGCATTACGCATTTGTATATCTGTGTATAGCGTCTGAATTCTGATCCTCTTCTCTCTCACGGATCCGCCTACCATCAATATAATGTAACCAACTTAATCCTCATGTTTCGTGGGTATTTCTCTTCTCACGACGTTGAGAATATTTATCGAAATTTTGACGTGTTTGTATATATCTTCATAGCCCAGGCGGACGTATTCGCGTTTGTATCCACAGAGCATGATCAATGGGTAAATAAGTTGAATACGTGCGAGGAGTCTCCTGGGCTGTATTAAATTCAATACAGCCTAGGATGCGAGCGTCCTCAGACGTATAGAGGCTTCATAGAGCCTAGGAGGCTATATCTATTGGTCGAAGAGCGATCGCAGCGCTGTCGTCCCCGCTCGTACGCACTTGTACGCAGGCTTACCACTTGAGGCGAACAATCGCAAAACGGTTAGTACACCACTGAGCATGCTGCGAGATCTGTGAGGCGCCTACAAGAGGGCGCTGCCTCACTCCCGTTTTTCCCGTTTTTCTTTCCGTGCAGTGATCAAGCATTGCGAAGCCAAACATAACTGCAACAATCGCCGGTAGTTACGGTAATTCGCGCTGTGATAATATTATTAAATTATTATAAGTACCAAAGAATTGAAAAATTTAACATAATGGATAATAACAGATTGTTTTACAAATAAGTGATAAACCAAAGAGATTAACCAATAAGTGATTAACCAAAATTGATTAACCAAAGTGATTAATCAATAAGTGATTAAAAGTGATATTAAAAATAACTTGAACATGAAAAATGAATCAAAAATTAAAAATATTTATATTGTTATATAAATAATAACTAATAAATTTAAATATTTGAATAAACAGTTAACTATTTGTCAAAAAAAATATTGTATTCTTTGTACAATAAATAAAAAATCTAGAACTATAAATTTGTTTATATATATTTATAAAGATTTACAGTCTGTGGACATTACATATGTCCGAACAAATTAAAAAAAAAATCAAAACATTTGAAGATATAACCTTAAAATATATATCTATAGTTATCATATATATAGATATACTTCTTGGTTAATTTAAATTTTGTTCGGATAGATGTAATGTCCACAGACTGTACATAACGCAAATACGTCCTGCCAGGGCTATAAAATTGTTTAAGCACCATGGGAGAAACCCGCGCGGTTGTGCTCTCGGGTGATGTTTTTAGCGCGGGACAGTATACAGCCTCGGCTTTATACTATCCCGCGCTAAAAACATCATCCCTCGACCATAACCGAGCGGGGCTCGCCCAAGGTACATAAATAACTAATATATAGCGGCTGAATTCTGACTCTCTTTTTGTACGTTTTTGTACATCTATGTACATGGAATAGACTTGTATCGGGAAAATGTGTACATATTTGTATATCTATATATAGCATCTGAACCCCTCGATAAATTGTCGTTAAACTATGAATTTACAAAAAAAAAACTAAGGCATCGCGAAAAGAAAACAGAGTCCAAATCATACTCTGAGTTGCTAGCGTACCATGCGAGGTGAAGAAGTAGCAGCACAACACAGCAGGAGCAACTGTACGATAGTTGTCTCTCATGAGCTACACCGCTGCGCGCGTGCCATCTTCGCAGCGCGCATAGTCGCTTGGTAAGCGGGCCGAAGATGGTCGGCATTTGAACCTCTCTTGTCTTTCGGTGGCGCATGAGCGATTGAAAAATACTGAAGAAAATATACTATAGAGTGCGTGAGAAGAACAGCACATACTATAGAGTGCATGTGAAAACCATGAATTTTCTTAGTGATAAAATGGGGCTAAAAAAAGTTCGAACGGCTTTTTCTTTGCACTCAGTGGATAGATTTTCATGATTTCTTTTGTAATTAATTGCATTTTATGATATCTTTCATATGATATGCATATCTTTTAGGTATAGCCATTCAATTGAAAGATATGAGGTACGTGATTTTGTAAATGGCAAATTAGAAGTATAATAGTCATACGGTCGCGAGCCCAGCAGACGCTATGCTTGTCTGTGGCGCGCGGCCGCGCGCCGTGATAAAAAGGGATAATAAAGTATTATAAAGCCGTATAAGATCGTACAAATGTGGGTCATTTGAAATGTTCGAGCACACAGTTTCGTACCATTATACACCTTTCTAAAATTTATTTTTGGCATATATTCGTACCTGATGTGCCTTTGCCTTGTACCTCTTTATATTTTTTGATATATTAAGCATTATATTGCATTAAAAATGGTATTTAATACTATATATTAAATGTATAAAAAGGTGCAATCTATATACTGTAAACTAAAAATTTATTCTAATTGACACACTAGTGCACATTTTTAGATAGACTTGTATACCTTTATAAACTTTTATACGTTGTATACCTTTATATACCTTATATATGAAGAAAGTTAAATATATTTTAAAGTGTACCCTTGACGTATGATTAAATTATACTACAGTTTTTTCAATTAAAAATTAAGAATCCATTTTTGTCAGAACATTTTTGAATCATGTACTTATACTACTAACAAAACATTAACTGAAATTTGAAATTAGTTTATTAAATAAAAAATATAATTTACTTCAATAAAAATTTGTTTTAAAAAATGCTACTATCATAAATCTAAATATAATTTTAAATTGTATAATTACTATGATATATATTATTTGTATTAATTTTTCAGTCACATGAAGAATTGAAATAATTCAAAGAAAAACGTTCACCAATAGCAACACCTGCAAAAATTGGTCCCTACCTGGCGGTTATTGGTGATTTAAAAAAAGACAATTGTGAAATTTTCGTAATTGTGAATGGCATCGATTTTCCTATAAAATCAAAAAAACTATTAGACGCAATAGACAGATGTTACAATAGTATATTACTGGTATAGGGCTGCTTAAGACACAAGTATCGTACAATATTTTATAGCACTGACTAGCATAAATCCGATGTCATGCCTATCCGTGCCATAAGCAGTCCATTATTGCACTGTGAAGTTAGCGCCCGAGCGAAGCGAGGGCGATAAGCACGGTGTCATAATGGACTACTTAGGTCAAATATAGGCGTGACATAAGTGCGGATTTATACCACGCAGTACTATAAAATATTTTTTATACTTAATATTGACTTTTCGCATGAATGCAAAAATATATGGTCTTTTTTTCATTTTTATAAATATAATATAAATATAAAAATCGAATATTGAAGCTTAGTTACCCACTTTGGGTGTTATCATCCGCATGGTAACACCTAATAAAATTACCGAATCTACGTGAAATTCAATGTTTAGTAAGTAGTTGCAAAAATCCAGGACCTGGATATCCACCTGGATTCGCCTGGAATTCCAGCCAGGATTTCCAGCTGGATTTTGTCAACAGGGAAGATATATGGTAATAGTAAAATCTTCAATAAATTAATTTTAGAGTTAAATGAGTTAAATCAAGAAGGCCTAATAATAAATGTCGATAACTTAACCCATCGAATTTATTTCCAATTATGTCTAATATTAATTCACAATTTGGGTTTGAACGAAATCTTAGGTTTCGTCGATAGCTTCTCATCGGGTAGTCCATGCAGAATTTGTAAAGCGCCCATACATTACATCAGAAGTTTAACGCACGAAGATGATGCATTAATAAGAACAGTCGAACTGTATGAAGAAGATTGTAAAAAAAATAATTCGTCTGAGACAGAAAGAAGGATGCCCATATGTGTGGGAACCTCAGGGAACGTAAAATTCATATCATAGCATTTAGTTATTATCTTGATTATTCATTTGCAAGAGGAAATTTTTCAGGGAAACGCAGGGAAAAATAGTTGTGAGCCTATAAAATTTCGTAATTAGCATTGGAAATATATCTATATATATCAATTTTCAATAGATATAGATATATTTACAATGTTTTTCGTGGGCATCCTCCTTAAAGAACCGTGTGTTTTTAACAAAGTTGATGGCTTTCATGTATGCAAAAATATTACCCTAGATATAACGCATAACATATTTGAAGGTGTTGCTAATTTCACTATGATATGTATATGTGACGACTTAATTCATAAGAAAAATCTATTTTCTTTAGATTATTTAAATGGAAGAATAAAAGCTTTCGAAATGTACGAAGTAGATAATTTACATAAAATACCACATATAAAAGAAGAGCATATTAACCCTAGTGGAAATGACTTATGTGCTGAACTGTGTCTAACTGTGCAGAAATGTGCCGAAATGTGCCATAAATGTGTCCAGGTATATACAATTGGAACATTTAACACATTTTGGCACATTTTGGCACATTTCGGCACATTTTCGCACAGTTAGGCACAGAAATTATTTTAAGAGTGGTAAATAAGTTTCCTGTGTTTCTGCACATTTTTACACATTTTGGCACATTTTGGCACATTTCGGCACATTTAGACACATTTATGCACATTTATGCACAATTAGGCACATTTGTGCACAGTTTGGCACAGTTGGACTCTACACATT
>UELU01141777.1:3088-13619 GCA_900490025.1 Megastigmus dorsalis
GAATATGAATGCGCAAGTTTTGTTGGTTAAGAACATAACTTAAATAACATATCCTCGTTTATATTTTGTCAGTAAACCAAAAATCATAGATTTTACTTTGTACAGTGAATTCTTAAATTAATTTCTCATAGATTATAGACAGCTTAATCAGATAACACAATTTATATTTAATTAAAAACTGCAATATCTGGTCGATCCCGATATGTATTAATATTGAGTGCATATTAAGTAAGGTGCAATGAAGTAACTTAGACAGATAATTAATTAATATCAGATACTTATTAGAGTAGCTAGAAACCCCGGGTACTCCGAGTCACATTTGGTCGGCTAGCTTACGTGCTTCTACAGACCGTCTCAACTACACACTCTCTGTTTCTATCTGAGCAGCACAGTGAGCGGCTACTTCGATAGTCAATATACAAACACTACCGTAGAGTGCTCGCGTATGTGTGTATATCGCTATGCGCGATATACACGCAAACGCTGTATGGTATAGAAGTTACTGCACAATTATTTACTAGTTTGTGATCATTATATAAACGTATTATGTATTCAATTTTCAAAAGACCGTGCATCGCTAGTGTCGTTACTCTGTCGATTATAATACACGTAGTCTGCTATATCGACGGGTCTAAGTGGCATCTCGAGCGAATACATACTGCATTGCATGCAATAATATTACTTATAGATTCAAGTTGTTTACAGTCTGTTGAGTGCTGACTGCTATAGAAGCAAAGTCAGATGTCATACTTAAGTGTTGTGATGAATGTAAAGTATTCAAAATAAAAGAATTTTCAATGAAGAAATTCAATGAGATCAGATAAGTATTCCTGCTTTACATGTGACTAGTGTTATATGAAAAAAGTGTTTCTTTGTGTGATTTGTTTTTCCAGGCAAGAAAGTTATGTCTCATATTTGCCTGCACATGCCGGACTGGACTGTAAACAAGTCATATCAAATGTGTGTTCCAACAATAAACATGTAAGTATATAATTCAAAGAGTTTAAAACTATATAATTACAATAATTTTATATATTATTTGATACGTATACATATACTTCTTAATTTACCTGAGATAATCGTCTTTCAGGTTATGCAAATACTGCAACATTACCTTTTTTATGAAAAACATTTACTTTGAAAAGGAGTAAAATAAAGAAACAGTTTAGGTAAGTATATTAAATATATTAAGCATCATGTTAATATTTAACTTTAAATTGATTTATCTCCTTTATATGTTTTTAGAGTCTACGCGCAGGATCCTGGAGGAACTATTGGACGGATTTTGACATATGAGGTCTTAAAATGTTTGTAATAACATACTGGAGGACCTAACGCTATTTATATTAACCAAAATGCCAATTAACATGTAAGTATCATTCTAAATATGAAAAAAAGTAGAAATTTAAGAATTTTTTTTGCTTACCGAACAATATTTTTTTTCAGAAAATTCTGGGTCTTATTTCTTGGCTATAAATAACGTTAGGTCCTCAAGTAGTCTTTTACAGACATTTTAAGACATTATAGAGCAAAATCCATAATATGGTTTGGTCAGGATCCTGCGCGTGGCCAGCATATGTTGTTGAAGTAATATTAGCCAGTTCCGATGGAATTATTTGATTTTTCGTATTAAAATTGGCATAAATTATAGTCAAATATATGATATATATTGTATTAAATGTAATTAATGCATAGGTTTTTTTATTTCAGGTGAATATAGGAAAATGCATCCTATAGGGATATTACCCCCTTAATTGGTTTCGATAAGGGGACGCGTCTCGCCTTAGGCTAAATATATATCTAATACCCGCGCTCACGAGTCGCTGCAACTTGAGATCCAAATACGCAGGTATGTCATACAATAAGCAGGCATCATCGATATGAGGAAAGACCAAGGCTTCGACAAGCATTGTCTTAGTCTTCTGGGAAAGTAACTAACCCCTATATCGCTATTTGTGTAGGACACCATGAACCTTGGATGATATAGTAGAAATGTGGGGATTCCACGATAAGTCCGACGAAAGAGTCATTCCAAGGATCTTTATTTGAGAGACGATATCAATTTTTTGACCATTGACAAAAATAGCTATACCTTTTTCGAAGATATACTGTAGGTTGGGTCTGCTGCCGAAAATTATCCCCTCAATCTTACTGGGATTTAACTCTAGGTCTGCATAAACTCGTGAGAAGAGATGACGCGTCGTCACTCATATGCGAAATCGCCGCGGAGAGTAAGTTAGGTGGGCATTGAATATAAACCTGCCGGTCATCAGCAAAAAGAATATAAGGAAATTTGCAGAAATGCAGGTAGTTTGGGAGATAGTTTATTAATGCCAAAAAGAATATAGGACCTGACGAAGAGCCCTGAGGTACACCCGATGTCACCGAAAGGAACTCTGAAATATCGTCCTTATCGCTCATCACAGCCTGCATACGTCCACGGATGTAGTGAACCCATCGCAAGGCTCCCGATGAAAATCCGAGGTCTGTCAAAGCCTGAAGCAGAGCATCATGACTGATAGAATCGAAGGCTTTTCGGTAATCGAACGAGAGGAGCGTAGTAACCAGGCCCTGCTCAATACCCTTCCTAATGCTATCCATCAGATAAAGCAGCGCAGTCTGTGTACTATATTCCGAGCGAAAGCCAAACTGAAAGGGTAGTAGCAAATTATTTGATTCGAAATAATTCATTATTTATTTCGCGATGCACTTATCGAATATCTTGGCAAGGTGTAAGAGATAGCAATAGGTCGAGTATCCGACGGTGAAGAGGGAGAGCAGAATTTGTTAAATGGAATTATGAAGGCCTTTTTCCAAGGTGCAGGATAGTAGTGTGTAGCAAGGCTATGATTGCTGATCTTTACGCACTAACACAGATTTAATGCTAACTAATAATGCAAAAGAAATCTGTTTAGCAACGGAATCTTATGAGTTAGCGTTGGCGTTTTTCTTTACACGGCGGAATGATAGAACATCATTTAGAAATCTCGACGCATTTATCGTATTAAAGATTTGAGTAATAATATCTACGTCTGTAAATGAGGTCTCACAGGGCAGGCCTAATATTATCATTTCTGCGGTTGACTTAAGTAGAGAACCAGAAACGGCTATTGATTTTTTAAGGTAGTCGATTTCGACATAAGCTCTCGCCAGATTTTGCTCTAGATCTGCGAGGCGAGTTTCCTGCCCAAATACCATTCTAGATAATTCAGAAAATTTATTTTGAAGTGAGGATAGTCTGCTTTCAACACGCTGGGACGAGAGTAAAAAACTTTTATAAAATTGCGACAGTTTTTGATCGGTAGAGAGTTCATTAAATTGCGCGAATTGCTGCTCCATATCCGTGAGTAAGGATGATGCCTGGGTCTGCGCGGACAGAGTTTGCATCAAAACCGAGCTTGCGATACAAGTAGTTGCATTTGAAGCACCCACATTCAAGCCAACGGCAAACGTTGCCGGATTTGTACGAGGGCCCAAACTGCCGACTATTGTAGGTGTTGAGAGAATAGATGCTTCGTTCGCATAAATACTCGCACTTGGAAAAGTGAACACAGGTGCAGAACAAGACGGCGGCGCGCGGCGTATTGCCCGTTGTGGTTGACATGGCAGTGGTACTAAACTGGCGGTTCCGTAGGGAATTTGAACTAATTACGGAGCGGGATAATGTATTAAGACAGCACCCGCGAGCTGAATTAGACCCGATGTATGCTTGTACGCAACCTGGATGGTACGCCCGATTACATATGCAAATTACCACATCTTTCCTAGTAGCGCTGTTGCACTTAACACACTTAGACATTTATGAAGCTTGAGTTGTGTTTTTAAATGCTCGCGGCGCAATGCACATATCCGGAACTGTATGCTATACGCATCGAATTCGGCGTTCTACAGGCTCCGCGGCGCGAAGGCCTAAGCAAATCAATTCTTGTTCTATAAATAGATCGTGCTCGACGAGCTCAACAGCCGAGTGCTATGCATGTGTAGCCTCTATACTGCTATTCTGCTATCACATACGTACACTTACATACACACTTTAGACATTTTAGATAATTGTGCTTCGAGCACAAGTATTGCTCGAAAAAAATTAGTTCTGTTTTACACGCTAAAAGCAATCAGCACAACAGTCGCAATACGAAACTCATAATAGATACTATAAAGAAATTTAAATCTCGCCCTATATCACTCACTCACACACTACACACGGAAATGGTCACTGGAGAAAGAGAGAGACAGACAGACAGACAGAGAGGAGAGGGAGAGGGTGGAGAGAGAGATAGACAGAGAGAGAGAGACAGAGAGAAGCAGAGAGAGAGATAGAGACAGAGGCAGAGGCGGAGGTCGACACAGAGAGAGAGAAAGATTTTGTGTTGGTAGAGATAGTTTATAACTATAATGAAATCACAATTGCTCTGCATGACTTCTACGTATTAAGAAAACAAAAATGGTTACATATAGCATCTTAAGCTGTCTGTAGACAAGCCGTTAATTATGTTCATAGTTATTTTGTTAGAATATGGATATTTTATAAAATTTGAACAAGAAAGAAATAATGATAAAGTTAAAGGTTTTGCATTATATGGAACCAGCGATGTGTGTCCCTCCAACTTGGTGCTTGTGTTCGGTTGTGATGTACATACAAAAAATAAAAATAATAAATACGCCGCTAACATCTATTAATCTTATTGTCTTACTAAATTAATTTCGCCAGTGCCCTTGAAATTCGGCCATTCGTTGCCCAGTTATGCTCACGATATAATTTTTATATATTTATTCTTTTTGGTGTCAAAAATACTACGTCGCAAATATATATTATTATGATAATATTTTTTATAGCATAAAAATTTTAACAATTGTTGAAGAAATTCGGTATATATTTCAAAACAAACTTGTCTTGGAAGTGATTATATTCTTAAGTCGATTATACGTTATTCCCGTTCCAAAATTCTATGTATATGAATATACAGGGTGTACCAAAAGTATGGACCACCTGAAAATCTCGGAAACTAGTGGCGCTAGAAAAAAACTTTAAATACAAAAGTGACCTTGAATTTCACCGTGGGTTGGGTTTGACCTTCAGGGTCATTTGAAGGTCAACTCGAATTTTTCAATGGGAACCCCGCCTTTTTATTACAGAAATGGAAAGCGGAAAAAAATTTTTATTCAACGGTATAAATAACATAGGGGTCAAATATAGCCCAAAAGTCATTTGAAGGTCAGATCTTTGAATAAGCTGAAATTGGTATTCAGCAGCCCATAATTCGGAAACTAGGGGTGCTAGAAAAAAACTTCATATACTAAAGTTTCCGAAAATCCAAGGGTGCATCCGATGGTGACCTTGAACTTGACCTTGGGTTTGACCTATAGGGTCATTTGAAGGCCAAGTCGAGTTTTTTGAACGAGAACCATACTTCTTTATTCCAGAAAACTTGTCCGAAGGTCATTTACAAATTTTACAAATCTGATCTCAGATTCGCACTCAGGAAGGTTTTTGGCAGAATTCACAATTTTTAAGAGAAAAACCTTCCCATATGCACACCTGAACTAATCGCGGGACAAAGAGGTAATTTTTTGTGAATATTCAGGTATGCATTCATAAGATAATTATCGATTTTGATGTGCTTTGTTGTTTTCATTCTGAATTAGTTCTATCAACGCACTGATTCTTTTCGTTTATTCTTTTCGTCTATTTCATTTTCTGTATTTGAGAATGAATCGTCTCACAGAACGTGAACGAATAAGCATCCTCATGATGCGAGGATGGGGTAATATGATTAGGTCTTATCGGCGAGTTGCGGATCTGTTTAACGTAGAATTCCGGTTACCGTTGCAACCAAGAATTCCGAAAAAGACAGTGGGAAAAACTGTTTCTCGTTTTGAGCAAACTGGTAGCGTTAAAGATCGACCCAAAAGAGGAAGACCGAAGACAGTGACGGATCATGAAACCTCTTTGAATGTGGCATTATCTTTCGTTGAAAATCCTGGAACCTCCATTAGACAAGTATCTGCTGAAACTGGTGTTTGTAAAACTTCTGTTCACAGAATAATGAAACTCGAGAAGTTTCATCCATATAAAGTGAAATTGGTACAGGAGTTGAACGAGGATGATTTCGATCGAAGACTGGAATTTGCCGAATTAATGATGAACCGTGTTGATGCTAGACCAAATTTTTTAAACGAAATAGTTTTTTCCGATGAAGCTATCTTCCAGTTGAATGGTAACGTTAATCGACACAATTGTCGGTTCTGGGCATCGGAGAATCCTGACTGGTTTTTGGAACACATACACAACACCCACAGAAACTTTATATTTGGGCAGGCATAATAAATGATAGAATAGTAGGGCCATTTTTCATAGAAGGCAATTTAAACGAAGAAAAGTATGAAGACATGTTGAGGAATCAAATCGTGCCTGCGATAAATGATATTGTCGGTGACAACTTTAACAGTACTTACTTTCAACAAGATGGAGCACCCCCGCATTACGGTAGAAATGTACGTAATTATTTAAATGAAACATTTCCAGGACGAGTGATAGGCCGCAGAGGAACCATTGACTGGCCACCTCGTTCACCTGACATGACGCCATTAGATTACTTTTTATGGGGTTACGTTAAATGCAAAGTTTATGCTACAAAACCTGCGAATTTGGAAGAACTGGCACAACGTATTATTGAAGTAATTCAGGCGATCCCAAATGATATGATCCAAAAGGCAGTTTCAGCATTTTATAATCGTATGGAGTATTGTCAACTGAATAATTGAGGACATTTCGAACATGAACGTTAAGTTTTAGAAGTCACGATTTCTAAAAGATGCTAATTGGACTTCACCAGTCGGACACCAGCGTGTTTTGCCTTCACTGGCTGGACACCAGCTTGTCTTGCCTTCACTGACTGGACACCAGCGTGTCTTGCCTTCACTGGCTGGATATCATTGTGTCTTGCCTTCACTGGCTGCACTGTAAAATTGAAAATGTCAAATCTATGGCCAAATCGTTGAAGGTCAAATATATGGTCGACGTCAAATGCATCGTTTTATTTCCAGAAACTTTGATAGAAAAACTTATGGCAGTTTTTCACCAATTTTAGCTTATTTAGCCCTATGTTATTTATGCCGTTGAATAGAAAAATTTTCCCGCTTTCAATTTCTATAATAAAGAAGGGGGTTCCCATTCAAAAACTTGACTTGACCTTCAAACGACCCTGAAGGTCAAACCCAAGATAAACTCAAGGGCACCGTCGGATGCACCGTTTGATTTCCGGAAACTTTAGTATATGAAGTTTTTTTCTAGCACCCCTAGTTTCCGAGTTATGGGCTGTTGAATACCAATTTCCGCATATTCAAAGATCTTACCTTCAAATGACCTTTGGGCTATATTTGACCCCTATTCTATTTATACCGTTGAATAGAAAATTTTTTCCGCTTTCCATTTCTGTAATAAAAACGCGAGGTTCCCATTGAAAAAATTCGATTTGACCTTCAAATGACCCTGAAGGTCAAATCCAAGATCAAATTCAAGGTCACGGTCGGATGCGCCGTTTGATTTGCGGAAACTTTTGTATTTAAAGTTTTTTTCTAGCGCCACTTGTTTTCGAGATTTTCAGGTGTGTCCATACTTTTGGACACCCTGTATAATTATTAAATATAGACCCACTAAAGATATGGTCTGATCTGTGAACCAGACTAATGTTTTCCTATGGATTTTAACGAGATTTAATATAACCTCTGAATTATAAAAATGGTTTATGTAAAGTAATTTTTCTAAATATTTAACTAAATTGTATTAAATAACACAATTTACGCTCCTGATTATGGCCTTCTTACATATATTTATATATTTTTCAGGAAGTAAACCAGCATCAGGAGTACCAAAATCCTTCGAATCAGCGCAACAATATTGGAATCAGAGTATAAGTCGCTGATTTTTGAG
Organism: Megastigmus dorsalis; assembly: GCA_900490025.1. Classification (NCBI taxonomy): domain Eukaryota; kingdom Metazoa; phylum Arthropoda; class Insecta; order Hymenoptera; family Megastigmidae; genus Megastigmus; species Megastigmus dorsalis. The sequence goes on from UELU01141777.1 coordinate 11,019, forward strand.
AAATTATATCGATAATTGTACAGAACCAATAATGTTACTCTCAAAATTCCTTTAATTATTCTCAGATTATCTGATTATTACCATTTCCTGTATTAAGTATTAAAAACTTATAATACTTTAATCAATATGAAGATATTGTAAATAAAGTAACAATATGCAATTATTTATGTAAAATAAATTTCTTGAATAGCTTTAGATAAATATAAAAACATGTGTGTAATATTAACCTCTCAGAATCTAAATAAGTAACTTAGTAATCCGTAATAGATGACACTGTAAGTTAACAAGTTTTAAACGGTAGGCAATATCTGCCTAACTAGAATTTAAATCATTTTTATTTCTAGTCTCCCGATGTTTGAATGCCGTCCTATGATCCGACCATGAACATCTCTTATTATAACCTTTCTTCGTATCGGGAATGTATTTGCCGGCCGCCGCGCAACTGATGTATACACACTGTGAGGATATATTATACACTAGGTACTATGAGCAAATTGGACCTAGTTGTACTGACGCTGTACGGTACACTATAGCACGTCTCACAACGCAACGGCCGCCAGCAGAACAGGAGTGACGTGGCTCTAATGTTGTATGGACTTTCGTTATGACTATAGATTTAAAATAAATAGATTGCGCGCAACGTAGAGTCTATTTCAATTTTGGAGGTCATAACAGACAAGCTGTATTTGTCTTTTTGTTGTTGATGTCGTGCAGTTAATATTACTACTAACTATATACATGTATGAATTTTGTGTTTTAATGCACCATTGAGTATTTTAATTTTTTTTCTTTTATCATACCGATTTGCTCTTTAATTTTCAATGTCTGTTATAATTAATTAATTACTAACAACGAGAAAAAATATAATTAGTTAGCTGTGATTGCAATAAAGCTTCTATAAAAACGTCTACGCACATAGCAAATGATCGTCGTAATTTTAATATAATTTACAATATATATATATTTATAAGAAAACTTTATCCCGCAAGCGTATGGCTCTAAAAACGGTATTTCAAAATTGGATCAATATTACTTAATAAATGCAGTAAAGAATCTTAAAAGTTATTAATAAATATTTAATAACAAAATGACATTAGTAGGAATAATTATAAATAGTAAATAAGAAAATCATTTTTAAAACAATAACCAAAAGTAAATTAATATAAAATATAAAAATTAATTCTCTCAGCAAGTATTTAAAAACTTTTTTTATTGTAGAATTTTTTTTATTGTAGAATTTCATTAACCCATATCTTTCCAAGCGGCCATTTTATAGTCGATTGGTTTTTTACATAAAAAATTGTCGAAAAAAGAATAATAACCAATAACACTTTTCCGAAGTAAAATTTTAAAAATTCCATTGAAAAATTTCAAAATAGGGTGTTTGAATTTGATGAAATATCAGAAATATATTATAATAATCAACTATAAAATGGCTGCTTGGGAAGAAATATGTTAAAATCGTGTAAATGATAAATTAGAGCTTTGCAAAATCTCGTAAGTATGTAATCTCATCGATGCTATTAGTAAACTTGATTGTACATACATAATACAAACTTTAATTTGGAGGGATATTATAAATTTACTTGCTTCATAATAATACAACTTTTATATAAAAAATCATCAATAATTGTTAGAGAACCACATGTTTTATGAGAACAAAAAGCACATAAAGTGCGAGCATCACGCAAGGTTTGGTCCTCACATGATGTAAACAGCGGAGTTATGCAATGGCGAGCGCAAAGCGCGAGCATACTGATGGTCTTGCCTTACATGCAAACAGCGAAGCGAAACTGTTTGCATGCCTTGCATCGCGAAGCTATCGGGGCAAGACCGAGGTGCGCGCTAGTTTTCTGTTCCAGACGCGGCAGCGCAGCGAGAACGAGAAAGTGGTAGGAGAAGCGCTCCACGCTCTCTACCGTAGGAAGACGAAGTAGGAAAGAGAATTGCTTCGCTCCTGTTCGACTCTCATCGTCACAAACCGAGGTGTTCTCGTAGAGCCGGGTGAGAGCGGAGTTTATTCGCTCTCGCTGCACCTTCTCACGCAATACTGTAATTTTTCAGTCATTCAATACATGGCGGTCACGCCACTTGTGAACTATTTATTTAGTTTTTTTTTATCTTTTCGGATTTACTCACTAATATATTTTGTTTAATTATTTTCTGCTGCTTAAAAGAATGCCGGTCCTGGAGAGATAGTTGGTGATTTGGGAGGGTGCAATCTTCTCGAGTACCTTGGAGAGGAAGCACAGTAAGGCAATAGGACGAAAGTCAGAAGCTGAAGATGGGGTGGAAATCTTTTTTAAGGCCACTAACTGCGCCCGTTTCCAAGCACTTGGGAAGACTTCCTGAGCGAAGGAGGAGTTAAATAAACGGACTATATAATTCCCCAACACTGGCAGAGACTTCACCACAACACTATGCGGTATGTCATCTACACCCCTCGCCTGAGATGTAAAATGAGACATGGCGAGAACTACATCTGGAAAAGTAACTGGATGAAATGCAAAACCATCATCAGATGCAGACTGTATGATGTTTAGTACGCTATCTATGTCCTCATTAGGCGAGATTGACACCCCCGCAAAGTGTGTATTGAGC
>UELU01141778.1:0-46664 GCA_900490025.1 Megastigmus dorsalis
ATATATATATATATATATTTGTAATATTACGGAACATAATAAGATTAAATTATTATTACTTTCATTTAATTCATTTGTAATACTCCAGGGTGACAGTGGCGGTCCTTTAGTTTCCTTTATAAATTATGAAGGAGTTATGACCAGAGTTTTAACAGGCATCATTGAAACATACTCTGAAGAATGTGCAAAAGGACCTCCTGATGTTTTAGCAAATGTATACATGTATTTGGATTTTATTGAAAAAGTATTCCGTATTGATAATACCCATGTGGAACCCAATGTTGGACCTCATACGGGATCCCATGTGAGACCCCATATGGGACCACACATCGGATCCCACAGGGGCATATGATATTGGATCCCCTACATATGTTTCCGCATTTTTGTTATAAAAATTAATTAGATTTAATCAGAATAAAAAATTAATTAATGCTACAAAGTAAAAAATAAAAAAAAACTCGAATTTTTCTAACCTATGTATTTTGTCTCATATTATAATCATCGTCTGCCAATATAATAATGAACATTTTTTAGTATTAAATATGCTCTTAAAACCTTTTTCGTGAATTTAATTATATATTATATTCATTAGATAGCATGAAATCTAAATCTCCAGGTTTGGTTTATCTTTCAATAATTACTCATATAATTAATTAAATGTTCATAGACGGTTCAGCGGAAAAAGTTGTAGTGAGTACCTGTAACTTTTGTATTCTAAGCTAAACAAATAGGTTACCTCACTGAGACAGCGCTAGTATCAGGTGGGGATATCCTAGGCCAGCGAGAGTTTAAATGAGAATAAAAAAAGTGAAGGTACGCATGCCTAAAATAACGAGTCAATGGCACTAGAGAATTTTATTGAGAATATTTTGAGACCACTGGGAATGACAGAAAGTACGTGAATTTTGGAGGTTCTATCGATAACAGATCTAAAATTAAGATTTTAACGAAAATTTACATGTCTGTAGACAAAGGCCTAATAATGTTACAGTAAAGTTTTTACGAGGCTACGCGGCTTTAAAAACAAGAAAATTAATTAAAATAGAGATTTTCTTGAAACAATTAAAGTGATAGAAAAATTGATAAACAGTATATAGCAGCTTAAAAAATGTTCATTCATGGCTTTGTTAAAAAGTTAGAAAATATTTTTATATAAACTAATATATTAACATAGTACACCTATTATAGCAATAAAGCATTTTACAAATGAGTTTCTATTAAATTAGAGAAATAATTTTAGGAGTAACGGTACGAATACCCGTGATCTACAAGCGATCGATTTCTATCAAACTGAACGTGGACAGGCCAATGTTTTACTAGATTTTATATAAGAACGGATCATTATTCAGTGGTCACGTAATCAATTCCTTTAAATTATGAACATGTACTTTATTTATTTTTCATAAATATTTTTTACACAAATAATTAAGATTCTTAATTTATTGCTATTCTACATATCTTTCAGTCATTACCAATTTTCTATTTTGCTTTAGGTAGTTGATTAGCATTTATTAAAGAGGACGTCATGAAGTTTTGAGAATTAATATTTCATAATCTTATAACAATATCTTTTTTTTAAATTATGACTAAAAAGATGAGTTCCTCACCATGTGCGAGATGTACGTTATATTTACTAAATATTAATAAATGCATTAAGCTAGCGGTGGACATGTGTGGAAAAAATTATGTGTAGTCACGACGAGCGCGCGATATTAAATTTGTAATTTTACACGAATTCGGTGATATATGCCATTAATTTTGTTTTCATATCCATATATTTATCGAGTATACTTGGAGTAATGAAGATATTACGTGCTGTTGTTTCATTGTACATACATGTATTTAAAATTGATATAGGATTTACGGAGTTTCATTATTAGCTGTGGTATTTAAGTAGTATTCATTTAAATTCAGTCTAAATATTGAATAATGTGCCCTGCGTATCACTTTATCAGTGTAGATACATGGATTATCAGTGATGTATATTCAATAAATCCTGTATAGAGATTAAAGAATCAAATGTGACAAGTTTCAATTTATATTTCGCGAGTTATTTAAATGTATTGTCAGTAGGTATAAATGCAAGATAGACGAAGCCCCATTGATAGTGTCAGTTTCCGGACGAGCAGAAAATAATCCAGAATGCTGCTGCTCGGCTGCAATTTGACAAAGTAAAGCTCGATTGTATTGCTTTTCCGCTCTCGTCGCATCGTAGGCAACCACGGCCTGTCCTACTTAACTGCTGAGTTGGTTGGGACACTCACACATACGCGCACGCGTCGCGTTGTATTCCTTACGTAACCGAAACCGCCCCGGTTTTTCCGTGCTGGCACTCGTGTGTGTGTGTGTGTGTCATATACAGCTCTCTCCCACTAATGAATACATTGTGTATCGGGGCGAAATAGGTTGGACTTTAATTAGAGACGTTTAACGTAAGTTGCAAAAATGTACGGCAGGCCATCGCACCGAATGAAATAACGATTTTTGATTTTTTTTGTCGATCTGTGTGTGTATTGAGCGATTTACGAGTTACTGGGCGTGGAGCATCGTTTGTGCGCAGCGGTTGAATAATTGCTCCATAGAAATTATATTGATTGCCCTCGTGTGCGGATGAGCTCATCCGCACGTAAAGACTTGTTCTGTGCTATCTCTCGCCAAGTAATTTTTATTTCAGGATGTGCGTTTGAAGCTTTTGATTAGTGTGTTTGAAATGGCAATTGATGTAAATGCGGATCAGTAGAGATCAATGCATTCCGTTACAAAGATTCGATTATCAATATTCAAAGGGCATTATTATGTAATAGATTCATCTGTCGAACACGATCGCTTCAAATATTAATTATATCTTTCTCAAGAATACAATTCGATAAATTATTGCTCGTCTGCTAATAGCATTGAATCAATTGCAGAATACTGTTTAGAAGATTATTTTATTTGGTTAATATATAATATTACTTTTTAACGACATTATAGAGATGATAGAAAGCATAAAGCCAAGAAAAACACGAAGAGCACTCACACCAATGGGAATACCCATGCACGCATATAATACTCGGACAGATAATATGCCTGTAATCTCAGGGCTCAACGAAGAGAGCCAACCTGTAACGGAAAACCAATATCAAATCCACCCTCATCAGGGTGAGTATTTCCTTTCCATTCTCTACTTCACTCGCCCATGACCCTAACCTCAAAACACAAGGTTCTCTCTCCCCCCCTCTCTCTCTCTCTATTTAACCGAAAGAAAAGCGCAGATTTTTTTTGTCTCCCCTTCACCCAACAGTAGATACAAACGGAAGTGGCTTCGAGCCGTTTCAATGCTTCCAAAAACACGGCCGAAAGAGTAGCGTGAGTTCCTTTGGATTTCAGGTGCGGGTATACGTTGTGAGCAAGTATATACGGGCGGAGAAAGGCACGCCGGAAGTTACGCCGCATCCTTCATTAAGTCGCGGCTCTGTTCTGAGTGTGTATATATATATGTGTGAACAAAATCAGTCTCGCCTCTCGGCACACATATATCGTCGTGTCTGCCCGAGCTGTGTATATTTCCGAGCGGCATTTCAATGCGAATTCTTATTCACGCCCGAAATTAAGAATGCCGCTGAAGGTCGACTTTTGCCATTGTGTGGATATGCAAAGCGGGGAATCTCGGGCGGATTGAGTGTCTTTTTTTAAATGGAATTGCGAGTATTGCGACTGCAAGCAACTTAAACTAGATCAGCACAGCGTTGGTTTAGGTATTTCAATGTTTTTGTTGTTGTTTTTCGAAAGTAATTGGCTGCTTGATTTGCAAAATATTTTGCAAAATACTATGATTCAGGAGTATATTTAGTTTCGAAGCTTTGGCGTTAGAAAAGTATGCACAAATCTTAAAACCAGCAAAGATAGATAAAGCACTCGGTAAAATATATTATACCTTTTTGCGTCAGGCCGAAAATAAAAAAAAGAAAATACACAATTTACGCTATATAAATTTACGCGAAGTTAAAGCAAAATTGTCCTATAAATTCTTCAAAGTCCATATAATGGCATTATTCAACGCGATAAATTCTTCTCTTTAAGCACCTTAAGTGTTTCCGTGAAAAGTAAAAAGCGAAGAAAAGAGAGATGCGAGAAAGAGAGAAAGAGGGAGAGAGAGAGAGAGTAACTCGATCGGTACAGCTCAACCGCAGGATAAGGGGGGAAAAAGAAGTGAGAAGGAAGAAGAGAAAATAAAAAAAAAACAACAACAAATCGCCGATGCACACGGCGTGATTTACATGTTTTTCTACTTTACTCGGGTGAACGAGCGCCGCCGTTTCTCTCTCGCAAAAATCAGTCGCGCTTCCTTTGCTCGAGTTTGTATAGAGCGGTGCAGCGCGCGCGGGTCATTATGGGTTGCAGCGAATTCAAATTTGATTTTTTTACGATCAGTCACGAGTCAAGAGAGTCTGGGTTATACTCTGTCGTTCCTTCGGTCTCTTCCTTTTCCTTTTTGCATTCTAATATAGTTCTTCGACCACTTTTTGAGGTCCGGACTTATATACAGAATGCTCTCGCGACCAGACGAAAATGCGACACGAAGATATATATGTATAAGAAATATATTGTCAAAGAAATAAGGCACCACTCTCGAAAACACTAAAACAACGATATAAAGTCCCGTACTGCAATAATTTGTAAAAAGAAATTTCATTAGCATACTTATGACGCGTATGTATTATTTTAGTTTCATCAATCATCGTCCGTTTGATGGCGCATGACTCTTCAACCTATAACACGTGATGGGAAAAAAATAATCTCGCACTATAGTTTTTTCAGTATCGGACCAATCCCCAAGTCTCTCGAGAGATTCGACAATTTGACGATCCCCGCGCAAGCATCTATACAAACACACGCAAATATAACGCGAAACAGTGTCGAGAGTGAATATTGAACGGCGTGTCGAGCTTTTTCCCCCAAAGGTTCCTCCGCGTACGCAACCGTCTCTCTTACTCTGTACAACGCGCGCGTCCACTGCCAAAAATAAAATCCTCGCACTCAAGCTTCCCAGAATCGGATTCCACTGTACCCACACACGCGCGTACACGTCTCTTTCTCTCTTTCTCTCACATATAACCAAGAGCACACGTGTGTGGCACATAGTCCGTAAGAGAGGGAGAGAGAGAGAGAGAGAAGATGCTGCAGGGGCTGGTGCCGCGCACAGACACACGGACGCTGCAAGAGTGACGGGCTGTTAAACTAAGATTGGAAATAAATTGTGGAGATGGCCGGGGGAACTAGTTCTCCACTCACCGCACGCACTGTAATTGCTCGTTTAGGGGGTTGTTAGTTACGCCTTCGCGCGCAACGCCAGCCACCGAGTACTACGCATGCAGCATGTATTTGCGCGCGTGCGCTGCACTGCACCGTGGCTCCTACGCTGCGAAAATGCGTGTATGCGCGGAGTCGCGGTGAAAATTTATCGCTCTCGACGTCGCAGTTTGTTTATTTTAGCCTTTATTTGCGCTCTCTCTCACTGTGCGGAAATTGAAAATTATTGTTTTGCGCGCATGGGTATGCTGTTTTTCATTTACGATTTGTGTGTCGCCAAACGTGCATATGTGTATATGACGACGTATTTTTTATATATTGTTTACGGTGAGAACGGAGCTTTACGATTATTGACAGATGATGTCGGGTAAACCGTTATTTTATAAATTTTTAAATTGTTATTTCGAAAATAACATTCGGATTGATGCGTAAAGGTAGACTTCAATTACGATAGCGTTTTATGCTATAGTGTAGGAGACATTTTATTAACAAGTGGAATGAATAAAATATCGCGAATGCATACTGAAAAAATCATATACAATCAACAGAGCTACAGCTCTTTTAAATTTAAAGTTTATTAAGTAGCCACGAATTTGTTCATTTTAAGTTTATAGATTCTTTTCATCTTTTACAAACGATACAATTTTTGAAGGAATACATAGTATGAAAATAAGCCACTCACTTCCTGCACATAATAATAATTTGTATTATTGTGATTGTGTTATTGTGATTAAATTATTGCTTTTGTTCAGATCATCATATGGTTAGTTCAAAATAGTATACAAATTTCATGAATATTCCATTTGATGAAGAAAAATTATAGCAGTTCTAGCATAATTATATATTCATATATTATAAGCTCGTATGATTCCAAATAGCAATGAATACTAATAATGCGCGAGCATATATTACAGAGCAGAAGACAATTACCTTCGAAATGTTGCCATTCAGCTCTGCACATTAGCATGCTTAATCATACTCGAGTATAGCATCCAAATTGATACATTAAAACTTGATTTTTGCGCAATATTCAACAATTATGAATATTAGTAAAATTTTGTAATTCAATAATTGTATAATAATTTTTTTTTTATATAGAAATGCTTAAAAACTGTATCATCACACTGTTTCATTTCCACCAGAATATTACTTTAATGAAATGAACGAAATATTATAATAAGCCAATATAATATATTAAGCTAAAATTGCATGCATATTATAGACTTAATTCTTGCAACCTTAAACTGAAAATATCTGCAAGTATAATCTTTGGTATACAGCAAAAGAGTAGAACATTTTTCTTATAGAGCGCATCGAGTATATTATGAGTTTGGATACCATGTGAACACATACAATAAATAAGTGATAAATAGGTCAAGATTATGGTCGCATTATATACCCGGGGCCAAAATTATACTTTTCAAGATCCCACTCGTGTAATCGAGCATCGTGGGTCTCAAGTGTGCTGCCGATCAATAAATCAGTTTGTACCGCGCCGCGCACATTGTCTTTTTCTTTTCGATGCAAAAAAAAAACAAACGTTATATACATAACCACGGACCCATTACTATCTGGTATCGAGACCAATGTAAGCCGATCATATTTCATTTTCTATATACGCGGCGGCGGCAATACACTCTATATTTAGGAAGCTCGTTGAGGACGCTACATACATTACGCGATCCACTTGTACATCCGTGTATATCTTCGACTTACAGCCCCGCGTTACATATCTGTATATACGAAGGGTGAGAACTAGCAGACCTGACGTCCTACTCGAGGAGGCGCGTCGCGGCGCCTATGTGCGTCTTGATATGCGCATAACTGCGCCACGTCGATCTCAAAGGCCTAAAGCGCATCGGTAAGCCTATGCCGCGGTGTGTTTGTGTATGTGTGTGTGTGTGTCTCGTCTGCATCAACGGGATGTCGTATTAGTCCAATTTAGACGGCGTTCCACTATATATACCTTACTATACTCTCTCTCTCTATCTCCTTGTCACGTCCTCCAATTAGTGAATTAGTTGAGCCGTGTGTACATGTGCGTGCATTATTGCGCGTGTGTGTTTGCGCCTCTCTGTGCAGGCTCATGTGTGCGTTGAGCTGTAGACAACCGAATGAGTTACGTAACACGATGCTTTCTGCCGACGCTGCGCATGCGACGAAAATAATCCAGTGGTTAATTAAGAGGAAGTCAGGTTCAAAGTTAACGCATGTGGCAGGAATCTGTTTATGCGCGGACGACGTTCTGATATTGGTTTACAATGCTATGATTTGTTTGCGATCGAGTGCATCCATCGGTTTATATGTTTACCAATGATTGCTCTCTCGTTCCCTATAATCATCCGAGTTCTGTATTATATGAAAAGTAAAAAAAATAAACGTTTGCATGCGTTATGTAAGAAAGACGCGAGAGAGAAGGATCGCATTTACAAAAGACCACTTCGAAGAATTTACATATTTGTGAAGGCTACACACACTTTATTAGCATTATGTAAAACACTTATATATAAACTTTCTACGCACACGAGAAATACGGATGCCATTCCACGATAAGACCCTTCACTGATCACAACAATTAAACGGGGGAAGATAACTTAAGAATTAATTCAATCCCGTATACCCCAAAGCACAGTTCAACCAAATTCTAAGATCACGCATAGATTATACAGCCGTATACAACGTCTACCTTTAGCTCTCCCATCTCATTAATATTACTAATTATACTTTCAAAAAAACCATCACAAATATAACGCGAGACTCTTCACTATCCATTCCCCAAAATAAACAAGTATATAGATCCTCCAACGATAAGCGAGGGTCGAGATCGGTCAATGGACCAATTGCTCGCTCCCGTAAATTCCACACAAATCCAACAGCAACACACGCCAATTAAAGAGTACACGCGGATGCCAAAGGGGCCACACAAGAGTCCAAAGTGGACAATGCCATTTGCACCTGTGCGCCTGCATTGCGGCAATAACTCAGCTCGTCGCTCGACCAAGAGAGACAGAAAGAGAGACATCTTGGGAAAGCTGCGGCGACAGCAGCAGCGGATATATAGACGAGGAACGCGACGACCAGCAGCAGCAGCAGCAGTAAGTAGTAGTATAGCTGACCGAGCGCGCTAACCTCCTCGTAATTTATTGCGCCACCACCGCGTCCGACTAACCAATTCAATTACCCGTGCGGCGCATTAGCGCGCAAAAATCTTTCTCTCTGTGTGTATTATAAGAGAGCGCCAGCCAGACTCTCTCTCTCTCTCTCGATCGTCGCCGTCGGATGAAATTTTATTTTCCCTCGTTGCGCCAATTTCCGGCGCGCGCACCGTAGTTATTACCCACATATAACGCGCCGAGAGTGATAAATTACCGAGTTTTCTTTTATTATAGAGAGTTGGCGCACAGGAGCGCGCACGCATGATTTCATAATGAGTATAAAGAGACACGCGCAATCTCTATCTCTCTCTTGATTCTCCACGAAAATTATCGTCGTTTCTTGCGAGACTTTTTTCTCTACGCCGCTGTGTTAAGTAGCTTCTCGGGCTCGCTCCTTTTTTATTCCTCTGCGCGTGTATGCGACGCCGACGCTTTTTGTTGCGCGAGAGATCGACTTATATATATAATGCATGCCGAAGGCCATCAAATCACAATTTCCTCTTATATATTTTTCTAGGATATAAAGTCTTCTACTTATGGGTAAGGCGTTCGTGCGGAACCGTGCTCGGTGACTCGAAACCCTTGCGCACGCCTTTTTATTCGGGTATAAGTACGATGAATGGAGGTGAAAAAAGTCCTTCATGATTATTGTTCGCGTAAAAAAAAAAGAATTACGCTTCTATCAAATATTTAATTCTTTTCTTTACGATCATCTGTCGCTTTAGCACCGGGACCTCGAGGCTTATTCAGTTGCCCCGGTTATATAGGGGAACAAGAAAAAACTTCTCGGCTTAATCATTTTAAAAATTCAATTCTTATATAATGGTCGGTGTGGTTATTGCGTGAGAATGACAGTGTTTTTATGTAAGCCGTAATGCTTTCGTGGTATTAAGTTGAAGAAACAATTTAGCTGCTTCTCGAACAAATTATTTTGCGTATGAGTCTTAGGGTTAGTATTTTTCATTTATTGTGAAATTGAATTTTTCTAATTGTATTAAATAAAGTATTAAATTACACATAAGCTAACTAAAAAAGCTATTTCATTTTCAAATTGCTAACATACAGGTAAAAAAATTTTATAAAGAATTTATAAAGATTTTATAAAGTTTTTATCAAAAAATGATCTTATAAAATCTTATAAAAATTTTATAAACTCTGTACATAACGTTGCGTAATAAAACTTTTTGTGCGGACTACCAATTTTATTATTTAAGCTGCACGGCACTTGTCCATACACAGAATAAGTCCAAAATTAGTGCTTACTTGATATCCAAGTACCAGTTGCTGTTGCCGAGATCCCAGAACATCCATGAAAGCCTCGTTATTGCTAGTACATCTGGAGATATTTCTTGATTTTCCGGACGACCGCGAGTTTGAGTGCGCCCAAAACTATGCGCAGGTTAGGTGCAGTTTTTTATGATGGATTAAGTTCCTGCTTTACTGTAAAACAGCGTTGATCCAGACCAAGTCAACATACTATCTGAAACAAGATTAATAATACATAAAGCTTGTATTCACGAACTCGCCAGCGGCTGCAGATTGAAATGCAATTGAAGGTTATTGTACGTCTATTGAAAAACTGCTTACGTTAATTAAAAATACGGAAAGTAACTGCAACTTATCTGTCAAACTTTATTATTCTTCTTTTACTGTGAATGTGAGTTTATTTTTAGTATTTAGCAAATAAATAGAAAAACTTTGTGCCAGAATCCGGAAGCAGAAATATAGACTGTTTATGAAGTTGACGGAATTTACGAAGGTTAGTAAAATAACAACAACGATTGATGTGAAGTGATTGCTCAAAGAGAGCAAAGAATATAAATACCTAGTTACAAGTTTCTTCGTTGTACAAGTTTGCTAGTGTATTTAAATTTTTAAATTGACTCACATTCACAGAAAAATAAATATAATAAAATTCGTTAGATCAGAGGCATCTTGGTCAGATAAGTTGCAGTTGTTTTGCTCATTTTTAATTAACATAAACAATTTTTTAATAGACGTGCCATAACCTATTTTTCAATCCGCTGCTGCTGGTGAGTACGTGAATACAAGCTTTGTGTATTTTTAATCTTGTTTCAGATAGTATATGCTGACTTGGTCTGAATCAACGCTGTTTTACAGTAAAGCAGGAACTTAACCCATAATAAAAAACTGCACCGAACCTGCGTATAGTTTTGAGCGCACTCAAACTCGCCGTCGTCCGGAAGATCAAGAAATATCTCCAGCTGTACCATCAACAACGAGGCGTATATGGATGATCCGGTACTTCGACAACAGCGACTGATACTTGGATGTCAAGTAAGCACCAATTTTGCACCAATGTTGTGAATGTGTACAAGGGTTGTGCAGTTTAAATAATTGGTACCTGGTCCGTATAAAAAAAATTATTACGTAACCTTTTTCTTTGTACAGACTTTATAAAAAGTTTGTTATACGAGCAGTTCTCCAATTTTCAGTATCGCTACCTTCGAAATCATCTAAAATAGAATAAAATCGCAAAGCAGAGGACTATGCTTTAAAAGCTGAACAGACCAAAAGCCGAGCTACGACAAAGCGAAGAAAGAAAATCGTGAAGCAGCACAAAGTATACAGGCAGAGAAGGAAGATGACGCGGGGGACACGCGGTCGGTCAGAGCACGGTTATTTGTGCGCGGGCGTATATTTGCTCTCGAACGGCAGAGAGTTTTTATGAATGGACAAGTAGGTCTCGTCCTCCTCCTTTGCCGCGTGTGCACAGTCTCTCTCTCTCTCTCTCTCTCTCTCTCTCTCTCTCTCTCTCTCTCTCGGGGCAGCGGCAACCGGTGAATGAAAGGAAAGGAGAATCTCCGCGTCGTCGTCGTCGCGGCGAATGAATCGACCGGTTACTTTCCTCGCGTGCACACACACACAAGCATTATTACACGGCGAGAGAGCGAGGCGATTGCGACACTTAGCCGCGCGCCGTGACCCCGCGCGCTTTGCGTTGGCGCGGTCTCTATACTCTGTCTGCTATCTCAAGAGAGAGAAAGAGAGAGACCAACTCACGGGCGATCACCTTCAATGAAGGCTAATTTTTGAAAAATATACATAAAGCGTCCTAGAGTTTGCTAAATAGAAAAGATATATCGTGAGAATCGTCTCGTTTGAAAGTTACATTTATGATTAAGATTCTTTGGATGAAAAGTTATACTGCTAGTCAATGCCCGCAATGACGTTAATTTACATTTTATTCGGTATTCTATATGCATATAGGGCTACGGCAAAGAATATCTTTTGATATTATTTTTCCGAACTAGTACAATCTTGAATTGACTGATGCAAGCCATTGTGAATTTGCATAAGAAGTATTTTCTATGCTATATATATATGTGTATATTAAAAAGTTCTGCATTTTAAAACTTCTTTCGACGACAAAGTATATACGAGTGTAGTGCACCGACAGAAAGTATATATATATATATCCCTCAGAGAACAGAAAATCGCAGTTCAAATAGAGAAAGATGTGTTTTATTTAGACTCCCCTGCACAGAGTTATATAAATAAACGTTGAGTCTGACTGCTCGCTAAAACCATTTTCATATATTCTCTTTTATTGAATTAAATTTATGAATTTCAAAAACTTGGACGTTGAAGAATATTTTTATAATTAAAGTTTCTACTCGTGAAAATAGACAATATTGTCCATTGAATATTGAAATCGGATTATCCGTTAGCCCGAATTTCTCGGAAAACCAATAAATTCATCTGCATAGTTCATTAAAAATTGCATAAAACATCTCTCCTCATACTACGCCCACGAGAAAATCAACTGAAATCCCGCTGTAGCACATCCAATATACATATATATATATCGATCTCACGAAGTCTCTACAAGAGAGTTTTCTCTCCAGATATATAAAGCAAACATTTTCTTGCATTAGCATGAGCGTCATATTGACTGCAGTCAATCTACTCCCCCCCCCCCTCTCACTCTCACTCTGTCTGGAGAGGAACGACTCTTCAAATGAAAGGGTGCATTAAGCTTACAAAAACCGCGTCAGGAGTGGCATTTTGTCGAGAGAAGAGAGACCACCACCTCGTTGGTAAACACACAGACTCGACAGATCCAAGTATACATGCCGAGTTATACACGCGCTGTGCTCGCGAAAGTTCTCGCGCCTGTCTATAAAAGCTCTCGCGTGCACACACACAGTGTGTTCGACCTTTAAAGCCACAAGATTGAATTATTTTTAGAGCGCGCACGGCCAAGAAATGTGGTATACGTGGAGTTACCGTCGTTGTATTCCTCGTTTCCTTTGACGTCAGCGCGATGTATAAAAGACAGCCGTGAGTCGCGGGATAAAACCGCGCGAGCGAAAAGAAAACACCTATGTACATTGAGAGTGAAACGAGTGTGATTAATCGTTCGGTGGATTCATCTAGAGCGGAGATATCTGTCGATGTTACAGTCCGATATGCGCGATGAACCCTCCCCCTACGTGTATATATGTCATTGTTGAGAGATCTTTGTTGTACAAACGTGTTGGCGCTCGAGGCGATGATCGATCGACAGAGTCGGCTTGAGATTAGAGGATGATGCGACACTGACTAAACGCGCCTTTATGGGATTCGTGGTGTGCGATTGAGTCTCAACTCTCTCTCTCTCTGTCGTATATGCGTGTGTGTTTGTTTAATCGTCGCATCGATAAAAGTCGCAGGGTTCAGATTTGTAAACCGAACGGTTTTGTTGGTCTACCCCGTGTTGCGAATGAAACTGATCGATCATGTTCTAAAATGCTGTAGCTCTCCAAAAAAATAATTTATCGTACACGCATAAAATACCGTGTAAAGCGTCGTTCTTAAAGAAATGCGGTTGACCTTCGACATTTATAACTTTGTTATAGATTCCATTTGGTACGAAATGTAGCGATATTATGACACGATATCTTTCTCAAATTTATGCACAACTGTCGCTTTAATTAGAATATCGGATGCGCCCATAATGCAACCGGTTGTAGACCTGGAGTATCTTTTGAATCGGTATTATATATCGCGTATATACCGGACACCCACACATATTCCCCGAAGCAGAATTATTAATGTCGAATCGTAAACGGTTTCGCGACTTTAAAGAGCGCATAGCCTTCTATATGAAAGACTTCTGAATAGCGCTATATTCCACGGTTCTTTTTCGCGCAGGTTCATGATTCATATATACTTTTAAAAACTCGCGGGCGGTTACGATATAACAAAATGAGTCAACATTAGCGTCGCAAACGTTTATGCAAAAACGTGAAAAAAAAAAAGAACAAAACAGATTCACGTTCGATTGGATCATCGAGCGCCCATAAAAAAAAAAAAAAAAAAAACTCGTCACCCCGTTATGCAACGGACACACAACAAGGATACATCGCGCACACCGAGGTTTTATAACGATTATATACAAATTCACACAGTGCCAAACAAAACAGTTGATTATATTTGCAAATCGGTGTGTTGGCGATAAAAGAGCAGCTCGGAGACAAGCCAGAGAGAGACAGAGAATCCCCGCCAATCTATATTTATTCCGTTGAGGTTATAACGTCCTTCGTAGACCGGTGCAGAGAGCTGCTACGCCGATAAACATTTTCCAGCGGACCGGCGCATGAATATTCGATGTTTATCGGTGGGGGAAGGGGGGGGGGGTGAGTAAGACCTGGACTCGCGCGTCTTAGCTGCTGCACATCGGCGCCATGGGCTTTACGACTCTTGGCATGCGCACACGGGCCCGCGCCCGCGATCTCTCTCTCTCTCTCTCCTCGTCACAATATTGTTTATACGCGGTGTCCGATGTCATCATCTACATATAAGTTCGCGAGGGAGTAGGTGGACGCGCACACTGGCCGGAGCGCATCAGCGAACGTTCAAATAACAGTCAAATGGTCTCGTTGCCCTCTTTACGCTTCTCTCCCTCTCTCTCTCTCTCTCTCTCTCTCTCTTCCCCCTCATAAATCACTGGCTCCCTGATTCCTATGCAGCTGCGTGCTCTTGCATCTCTCACACTGTATACCGTGTGTGCGCATCTCGAGAAATGCATTTTACCAAGCTGAGTCGGGATCAACGCCAAAAGGCTATTTTCGAAAGGGGTCGGCTACTCGTTTTGACTTTCGAGCAATTCGGTTGCGTGAAATTTTCGCGCTATACGTCGAGTAGTCCACTGTATATGAGCTTTGATCTCTTTTCAATTTTACTCGATTCGCGTTGACTGCGCTCACGATCCGAAGTCACTCGCTTACAAAATTATAGAATATTTTCGTATTCTTTTTCCTTAGATATATTAGGATTCATTTCTACACACTTATGCAGTATTAAGAATTAAAACAAACGTATCTATATATCGGGGCTATACGCGCAAAAATAAGAATGGAGGAAGTGTAGCGTGAATCAGGCACGAGCGTCCCATAAAAGAGGAGAGGATCCAAAGAAACAAAGAGGAGTCCGTCTCAAACATATATACGAAACGACCAAACTTGTTCGTACGCTTTCCAATGATCTAATAAAAACTTGTACCTTAAAAAAGAGATAACGTCCAAGTCGGCAAAGACACAAGCGGGTGAGGTGGTCCGTCGTCAGGTATATACAGTTTCAATTACGCCTGCAGCAGCAGCGAGTCGCCTAAATCGAGCAATAAAAACCGTGCGGAAAGAGACTGTACAATTCTCGCGCGAGACTAAAGTGGAGAAAGCAGCAGACGAGAGAGAGATAGAGAGAGAGAGAGAGAGGAAAAGCAGTAAGGTTGAGAGGAAAAGTTGCGCGAAACGTAACACAATTTTCGGCGGTATAATTTAATTAGGCGGAAACATAAATCGGTAAGCCGCCGCCGGCGGGCAAGAGGTTTATCCCGCGTATATACGAGAGAGCGACGACAACGACGAGGAGGAGAACGGTAGCGTATATAGGGTCTCCGTAGAGTCTGGCGCGTACCGAGAGCGCGTCGAATCGGGGGAACTCGGGGAATGTGGAACGTCTGCCAAAGTGCCGTCATTCCTTTAGTTCCTTTATACGGTATAGCTATGTAAGCTTCGAGAACTCGCACACACACACACACATACAGTTCTCCTTAGCTTTTCTCGCTTTTTATACAGAGCGTGCCCAATTAGAGGCCATAACGCGTTTCGTCCACTGCTTTGGATTTTCGCTCCCTCGTGTATTACACACACACACATACACACACACACTGTACGTTGCAGAGTCGATGCGCGCTAACTTAACAATGCTCCATTCCAGACTCGCGGTGAATTCTCTCTCTTCTTCTCTGTTTCTTTGAGAATCGCTGCTGCTGGTGGATAGCTCGTGTGTGTATGTGTGTGTTTTCGCGAACGAACGAAAGTGCAGCGAGGGAACGACGCCAGGAGGGCGCGGAGTTTCGCTATATGCCGCAACGCAGAGACGCGATTCTCTTTGCTTTATATATCCTTGTCTCTGCGGAGAGGCTCTTTGTTGACTTATTGTTCCTCATCTATACGTTTATCGATTTTTTCCCTCTCTCTGTACGTATATACTCTTTTTGCTTTTCTCAATCACTCTCTATCTCTCTCACTCGCTCTCGCCGCCGTTGCTTCCTCCGTGATTTTGTCTTTGCGGGTGCGCAATATCCCGGTATTTTGGAGTGAGCCCAAAAAGAGTCATATTCCTTTAGAGTATCCTGCAGAGGCTTTCGCAGAGAGATAAGTTTTTATCGAGAGACTCTGGGTATATATCCTTCGCGATAAATTAGAAGGAAACTCGATCGATCGCAATATATATTCCAAACAATGGTTGCTCGAGCGAATAAATGCCATTGTCCGCTTCTAATGAATATCAGAGATATATAATAAGTAATTCATATGCATAAGACCTCTATGCGCAACAGCTGCGCTTGCGTGCCTTTTTATATATACAACAACCCAGCAATATATACAGTTCCATTTAAAGCCTAATCAACTTTGTTAATATAATGTTTACCCATCGCATAAAGAAAAGAAAATCAAGATCACACAGACACGGTGCGGTGTGTCATTGTCTAAAATTCACCGTTTACCCCAGCCGTTACCTTCAACAATCTCCATCTTCCTCCACCAGCCTCGTATCTTCATCTTTCTTCAACTCTTTTATTCGCGGTATATATATATATTCTCCTTTCTCGTTCTCTTGTATATGTATATGTACTACGCGTGCGTGCACGCGTTTCTCACGTGTGGTAGAAAAAGAGAGAGAGAGAGAGAGAGAGAGAGAGGGAGAGAGACGCACGTCGGTGCGAACTTCCTGGCGGACTAGTTTTCATGGGATTTCAAGCGCACCTGCGCGTTGCATCGCGGAGACTCTCTCTCTCTCTCTCTCCCTGGCAGTGCACGCGCGCGACTGCTACCGTATATACATATACAGTCTCCTCTTTCTCTCCGAACGTAGTTGTGCATATAATCGCGTATCCCCGCGCGCGCAGCGACCGGTAAAGTTACGGTTAGCGTCGATTCCACCAGCAGCACCACCAGCAGCGGATAGCTTTGTTTTACTGCTCCACGCGGCTTGCGCGCAGCCTCGATTTTTGCTTTGATTCCTTTTTGCATTCTTTCGCGTATAGCGGAAGATGCAGCGAGTCGTATACCTCGTCGGTCTACCTCTATCTCTCTCTCTCTCTCTCTCTCTCTCTTTATTATTTAGCACAGGTGCGTATATACACGCATTATTCTTTTTGTACCGGCGTTATGCATTTCCTTCTTTTTCGCGCAAATGTTGTACAAGTTGAAAGCAGGGCGACTCGACTGCAGCAATATCATTCTTTTATATTTACGGCCGCGGCGCGGTGGCGTTTCCGCAAACTTCCATCAACTGGAACGCGAGATAAAGTCTTTTTCCACTTTTGGTGTGCCCATGCGCGTAGAGTGCGCCAACTTGGCGCTTCAACATTTCTTCTGCTAGATTGTTTTACCCGATCCTTGCCCTCCTACGTATATAACGCGGGCATATCGAAAATAACGATCTTTACGTATATATATATATATACATTAAGCTGTGTTCCTTCCTGATACAGCGACTTCGCGATTAAAAATGCACGCTGCATCATGGGTATAATATATATATACATTTCTCTTAATTACACTTTTATCAATCTCTGGCGATCGGTTGAAATATAAATTCCGTTGCGCTCTCTTGAGATACGCGCGTGAGAATTTCTTTTTTTCAGGCCGCTGGCATTATATGGTGCGCATCTCCGTGATGACGTGTGCTAGTTCCTCTCTCTCTCTTTGTTCGCACCTTGTCGATTAAAATTCGTGTACATCTCGCGTAATACAATTTCTGTCATTGGTACATGCTTTATACTTTTGTCTATGTCCACATAATTTCAGCTTCCCATTAATTCACCGACTATTCGAGCCATCCATCATCATTTGATCCGCGCCTTGTTTACCGAAATATCGCTGTTCTATGCTGCGTTGCATATTTAAACTGTATTTCAAACATTTACATATTTTAAAGCATATGTCGAGTTCGAAAATTAATTATCGAGTACAACATATTCCATTTGAATGTTTAAATTGTTAACGAGTACCAGTCGCGCTCGGGCTTTCTTTCGTTCAATAATTCAACAACGCAGGATGTAGCCGGTGCATAAATATCGGCGCATAAATCCACTGGACATTCGCTGCACGTATACACGCCAGATGTATAGGAAAATCAGTTTATCGGTTGACTCATCCGCAGATGGCAATCTATACCGAACATTAAAGGGTCAATCAACGTCGATATATATATGTATACGGTAAGCCACTCTAAACCCAGAGAGAGAGAGAAAGGGTACACGTAATAGAGGAAAAGAAGGGTATAGCGGGCAAGAGAGAAATAAAAAGTGTCGGCTATATCCTTTTATATCCCGCACAGGAGACACGGGATATAGCTGCGTCCAAGAAGTTCTCGGAGAGTCGAGAGATCGGACCTATACGCAACGGAATCGCTGCGCCGAATTAGACCTGCGACGCTAACCGAAAAAAAGAAACTCTCGGCTCCCTTTTATATACCCTCCCTACCCCAATCATGTCATATCTCTCGCATATATACACGTGCGCGGCCGATCCCATCTAACGCACGTCCTGCGGTGTGTATAAGTTAAGTGGCACACGGCTACCTGCTGCAGTATACACATACACGCACGCATACACACACATATATATATATTCACAAGCTCGACGTTTTCTGGGGGAGGGCGTCAATTCCATCTAGCTCGCGTTTAGGCGGTCCCTTCGCTCTCGCACAGTACGCGTGTGTACTACACGTACGCGAGACTTCCCCCGCCACACAAAGCAGACTGACTCTATACGCGTACCTATACGCACACACTTATATAATGTACAGAAGAGCTGCTCCACACGCACATACAGGTGTTTGCCTTTTTTACGCATCGCACAGCCTGACTGGCGACTTTACTGATCCTCCGTTCGCGTCGCCGCGTCTCTCGCTTTATAACGACGCGTTGCTACCGGCTCTCTCTCTCTCTGATGCGTATATACTTGCGCCTTGACTGCGACTATATGGCAACGTCGACGAGCGACTCCGGGGAAAAAATGAATATAAGGTATTGCCTCGTGTGTGAGAGAGAGAGAGAGGAACGCTGCACACACACACACCAGCGCGGACCACGCGGTGCTGGCTGCGCGCGCGCACAGGTGAATGTGCGTCTGCTGCATCAGGTAATACCGGCTTCTTGCCCCTGTGCAACGCCGAGAAATGATCGATGGCTGCTGGCAGTGTTCTTGGTAATGCACGAGGAAGTCGTTGACGTAACAGCTGATGCGCGTGTGTACCCGTGTATATATGTACTCGCTAATGTTGTTAGTTTAAAGAAACCGAGAGAGATATATATATTCAAGACGTAGGGAAGAACCGACTCTCTTTGATGACTTATTGGTTTTTAGGAATATTCTGGTGGTGCTTCGCGTGTGCGTATAGTTGAGAGATCGCTTGAGATTTTTATTGTATTTTCTTTTTGTGCATCGACGTAGAAAGATCTGGTGCATATTAAAGATATGTAGAGGCACAAAATTGCAAAATTGATCGAGGTTGAATAATAGAAATTGCGAAAAGCATTCGGGAATTCTCTGTTCGAAGATAATAAGTTCTTTGATCCCCCGTCGAAACTTAGATGCTTATCTCTAACAAGAGATAGAAGAGGAATCGCGTGATGGATTATATCGTACACACACGGACACGTCTAGAAATGCTTTTAAAAGATAAGGAATCTAGCGCCGACTAGAGAAACA
Source organism: Megastigmus dorsalis (assembly GCA_900490025.1). Classification (NCBI taxonomy): domain Eukaryota; kingdom Metazoa; phylum Arthropoda; class Insecta; order Hymenoptera; family Megastigmidae; genus Megastigmus; species Megastigmus dorsalis. The sequence continues at coordinate 19,679 of UELU01141778.1, forward strand.
ATGAGAAATACAAAAAGGTCAATTCATACGTACATTTATTAAATGCACGAAATATGAGAGTGTGATTTTAACGATTTTATATGTATAATTATCTCCCCACCTCGGGTTTTTCGTTAAATAATTTCAGCACACGGCAATTATGAAAATTAATCCAACGTCATGCAGAATATTCTGCAATAATATAATTGTCAATTAGTATGATTATAAGTGACTATATTATTATTATATTTTATGCATTTGAATTTACATTGATTAAGCGGTAATAATAAAAGAATGTCTTTCAATATTTCAAAATCGTCGTGGTCTCGTGTCTCGAATAAAAGAATAACGTTCTATTATTTTTAAATTTATAAAATAGGAAGGAGATAATATATGCAATTAATGATATAGTCCATCGAATTTTTGAAAATTGATTTTTCATAGTCGAAGTATAATAGATAAGGTCTATTTGGCTATAATGGTTTTCAAGCTTATCGTCATCGATAATAAGTCAACGTTATCTAAAAGCCAGTATTAATGTGATTTTTAGTAGTGCAAGTCTCAGAAAGTGTAATAGAAATCTACTATATAGGAATAAAAATTAAAAGCCTTTAAGCCTTTTGAAGCAATGTTCGAGTATGTATACCCAGTAGCTGTATTCCTTAGTCGAAGCTGCAATAGTTATACAAATACAAAAAAAAGGCGCAATCAAGCATCGACCTCATTGGAATAGATAAAGCAGAAATAACTCCAGTTCATGTTTACACAAATTTATTTTTAAACAAAACGATTCACACATTTCGTATATCTTTCTAAATTTCAATTAAATATCAATATTACCATCCACAACCAACTCAAATAATTTAATGCTCCGTCTCATCCAGCTCCAGCCACTAATCAGTCAACACGAATAGAAACACATGCATGCATCTATTTATCTATATATATATATGAACGAATTATGAACGTTATATATATATATATAACGTTCATAATTCGTCGCTATTCATTAATTACGTGTATTGCGCAATTTATAATAGGTACACACACGGGAGTGAATTGTGCGATCACGGCAGCTGCGTCATAATTCAAAATTGCGGTTATTATCTCACACGGCTTTCTATATTTAGATCGTGTCTACCGAGTATACTCGTGCGCACAAACTTGAATTTCTGGAGATGCGAGCAGCCGACCGACTGCATATACAGCTGCTCCGTTATTAAATAGAGCAAGTGTGAAATGGGTATCGCAGCATATGCACGTCATTCGTGCATGTCTAATATCAATTTTGGTAATTATGTCAGTGTGTTTTAGCTTGAAACTCTGATTCGGTTACAATCGCGAGCGTTCCGTTACTCTCAAAAAGCCATCACACGACCTATATTAGTGTCGTATATCGGAATTATAAATGCTAATATGCTATTACATACTTTTTGCCGTGATAATTGTCACGATCGAGCCGCGAAAGTATCTAAAAACCGCTGGTCGATTGAATCAATCTCGATCACCTGGATCCCCTTCATCAAATTTTTACGTGTGTATATATATAACAATCAGTTGGTATACACCCGATCGTGCGAAACCACTCGTTTGTATAAGTCTATTAAAGCAAAAAAAATTCGAAAATAATCGATTGAGCAGCTTTGGTTCGATCGAGCCCCCGATATTCCGTGTATCTCCGCATCCTGTCGGTAAATCTCCTTTAAAAAGAGACTCGGCGACCATCGCAAGTCAATAAACTCGCTCTCGCGCGCGAACCAGATCGCGACCTTCCTCAAAACCGATTCCTGCGCTCGCTCTTACAGCGAATATATATATATACATATACACGGAGACATGCACATTACGCTCCGTTAATTTCTTTTCTCTCCCATCGTCGCCGGGCGGTGTAGTACAAGTACAAGATGACTCACCTTTTCGAAGGCTTCCAGCGACGCTTCAGCACACCAAGCATCGAGGAGAGCCGCGGCTATACGTTAACGAGGCCCAGACGCCAACGGACTTCCGCCTCCCCCGAGAAGGGCCACCTCCCCTCTCTCTCTCTCTTTCTCTTTCTCTCTTCTTGATTGATATACACACAGAACTAAACACACAAGAGCAACACCGGCTATCACGAACAATCAGTATAGCCCACCGGCATGTATTAACAATCACTTCAAATATGTATAAAAAAAAATCACAATTGATCCTTTTGCCTATGAGGCTCTCCTTCGGCGACACACTTGTCTACGGTATAGCCCCACCTGCTTCACATCATCGCTGCCGGCTCGTTATTTTTTTTCCGAAATTCGCCAGCACACCTTCGGCACCTTCTATATATGATAGTGTCCGGAAACAAGAGAGAAAGATGTTTATATGTATATATAACAGAGAAGTTGGCCGAGCAAGCCTTGAGAGAGCAAATGCAATATAGACCGCGGTACAAAGAGTCGGATTTTTGGCATCGAGTATATTACACGAGAAAAATGTGTGCGCTTGTGTCAACCGCGTGTGCAGTGTATTAAAGCGCGCACACACGCGGATGAATTTCAAGGTCGTGCAGCAGTCTGCAGCAGCAGCAGCTCCGCAGAAGTCTGGCTATCTCTTGCTATATGCGTGCAGCGGAGCTGTGCAGCTGCTCCGGGCAATCGATGCTCCAGTTTTCTGCGGAGCTCTGCGGTACCGAAATGTCCAACTGAGCGAATTTCGTATTTTTCATTTCTCTCTCTCTCGGTCAGCTTTTTTTTTTCTTCTTTTTTTGATGACTGTATATCGCGGATGTTTCGGGAGTCGAATCCGCTTGTTGTATCAATTAGTTTTGTTTGTACGGATTTGTATATGCGACTGATAACACGTGATCGTTCCTTTGTTTACTCTATTCCGTGTTTTATCGGTGGGAACATTGTTTGTAAACTCGGTATGTGCGTGAAAGGGGACATTCTTTTCGAATTCTCAAAATATTTCCGTATCGGGTTGCGTATATTATACGTGCGATCTCTATTGACATTGAATCGTTATACTTGACTATAAACAAATATTTAAAACTTGTTATATATTTCCATAGAATTTTCATCGAGCAAAATTAACAAATATAATTGGATTCTGAGTGCAAATGTAAAGGTTTTTGCTTTCCATGATAATCTTAAAATATATGCCAGTGATTAATTCAAATCCTATCGAGACGAAACAAACTACCTAATTGACGTCACTTTTTATTATGCAATATGCGTTTTGCGTTAAATCAACATTCTTTAACTATTATCGACCGAGTTGATTGTCAGGTCGGTATAGCATCTCCTATAAACAAGCCGCTTATGTGTACTATTCCGCGAATCGGCAACTCCCAACGACTCCCACCATAATTCATCAATTCACAATATTGCAGTCAATCGAGCCGCACCAAAATAACGCGGAGTATCCCTCGGCCAAATATACAATACTAACAGCTGAAATTGCAGGCTCGATCGGCAAACTTCTCCCTCTTTCTCTCTCTCTGTCCCTCAAAAACCGGAGTAAACTTTGAACTGACCGCTGCACAACTTGCGGCGGGACAAAATGCCTAAGCGATACAGCAATAAAGGCAGCCCAGCGTATTTTTCTACGGAATCGGCGAACGCGTCAATATTTATTATATCGTATATGCGACGCGTGCGGGCACGCAGAGCCAAAGAGAGTCGGTCGCGCGCGAACCGGCTACACGCCGAGCTCGGAGTGAACTGCGTGTGCGCCGGGCCACGGCGGAGCCGAGGAGGTGCCGCTGCTTGCCTACCATCGCAGTGCCCCGAGCCAGGAGAGGGAGAGAGAGAGACGGTGCGCTGCAAGAGGAGGAGGAGGAGGAGGAGAAGGAGGAAGAGAACGAAAGAGGGCATGCGCGCACGGTGCACCAGCGCCGGCTAGTCGACAACTGCTGCTGCTGCTGCTGCTGCTGCTGCTGCTGCTGCTGCTGCTGTCTCTTTCTACCCTGCACCTCACAGCCAGGCTCCAACGCACATGCGGCTATATCTCCTGTATTTTCCCTTTCTCGAGAAGCCAGTGCTGCTGCTGCTGCTGCTACTGCTGCTGGCTACATGCTCGCTCTTTCTATATTTTTCGTATGTATGTATATTGTCGATCGCATTTTTACACACATCGCGAGTCTTTTGCGAATCCTGAAGATCAAGAGGATATTATTGGGGATTGGGTTATTGATGGGGGGCATGCACTTTATGTTGTTGCGATGCGCATACTAAGTAATAACGATTGATTTCTGTAAATAGGCTATTATATACCATTTTCTATATTTATATGGTTCATTTTGATATAGATGCATATATTACTCGACGAACAAAATAAGAATCTGTGTACCTATAAGAATTGCCTAAAGTTCGTTCCTGAATACAAAATTTGCAAAGAAATGATAACAGCTTACGTAGTATATTTGCATATATCAAAATTTATTACGTTGTACCGTAGGCACAAATTTTCGAGCCGAAGTATATATTTCGCTCTGCGGAAGTAATTTTTTTAAGCAATATTGAATCAAGCTTTTTTCAGCCCGACCGATGAAAATTAATTAAAGCATTAAGCTATATATTTCATTGCATTTTCCAAACGGTACACACACTTGAGATTTTTCAAATTAATTTTCACCCCACGATAATGCACGAGAAATGCGGAAGATATTTATTTTGTATGTGCTTCGTTAAAGGTAGACAGATATCCGTTATAATTAAATGAAATTATGAAATTTGCATAAAGGAAATGGTTTCACGAGGCAAGAGAATATAATATTCCTGTATATGTTTGAGCAGCGCGCGGACTTTACACGTCGATGGTACATTCTTCATCGATTTTTTGAGGTCACGGTCTACGGTAACACCAATCTGTTTACCAGTTTTATTCCCAAAGCGCATTGGCTTCTAAATTGTCGATATTTCAGAGATACCTTATGCCTTGGTCAAGGACGAGGCCGTTGCTATATACCGAAAAAACAATTTGCATATCAGTTACTTCAATCAAATAGTACAGCACGATGGTAGGTTATATACCAACCAAAATCATTGCCAAAAATAATATTGGTCTTTTACAACTTGATGTAAAAAATAATAATAGGTTATAGATTGAAAAGTAAAATGTTTATAAGAGTTAGGTATGCGTTATTTGATATTTATAGGTTAGTGACTATAGTCAAATTGAAATGAAAATATTTGTGCGAAAAACCGAGTACCCAGTCAGTTTACTTTTGTTCGATGACTAAATATTAACTAACTTTAATATTTGTTTAAAAACTCGTTAACCGACAGTCATAACTTTATAATGTTATTGCATCTAAAAAATAGTCTAAGAATGTTTAGTAAATAATGGTACTCATAAAAGTCGTTTAGAATGATTGCTGTTTAAAATATTTAAAACATTTATGAACCCATTATTACACAAGGTCTTAAGTTTATGTCAATACACGCGTATTATCGGTTTACAACAGAAATTACAACAATAAATATTGCTTAAATGAAAAGTGGTATGCACATTTCTAATCATTAGGCTAAATACTATAATACAATATTTACTTGGAAAATTGATATAATTGAATGAAGGAATTGCTAATTTTTCATTACAGTTATTAATTTTTGTTTTCTAAAAATGTTAAATAAACTATTTGTTAAATAAACTATCTCTATTATACATTTTTACTCGGATGGTTTGTTCTACCTTGTGGTTGTCTACCTTTGTTGATTTTCACAGAGGCATTCTTTTTCATCTTTCTGCCCTTACTTCATAAACTGTACTGTTTCAATCGTATCTGTGCAGCAGTGCGCAGTTCTCATTGGATAGGTCTGTTCCGTCAATTCTTCCTCTTTGTCTCGTTCACGTTCTCTCTCTCTCTTTCTCTCCTCTCTTCCGCTCTAACTTTCACCGAACACTTTTAATTATTTTGCCATGTCAGAGGAATACAGTTCGAACAGTACTTTTTGTACAAACACTCCTACAACCATACGTACTACATGGCGTATTGAAGAACAAGATTTCTATAGCCTTAATTGCTTTTTTTATTTATCCATAATAGATATACGTGCGTTTTAAATAATTCTTTTAGTTTTATTAGATATTTGTACCACTCGAAGCATTATTTAAAAATTGTAACAAAATACATTTATTTATTATACTTATTTATTAAAGTTTAAAAATATATCATACATTATGTTTGGTGTATGACAATGAATAATACAGTTATGTAAAATTTGAATATTAAAGAATTTATCAAATAGCTACTGTCTAAAATAGGGGAAGAATTTATGCACCGTGAGCGAAGCTTGAAAAAAAGGCTTCTTCAACGATTATCATCTACAACCTTCTACCATTGCATAAATCATCCTTCTCTTATTATTTTTACCCTTGCTTCAACGGCACTTCCGTAAGTAACACTTGAGCGCTTCTCAAGTTCAATCGTTCAAGAAGAGGCAATCAGCTGCTTGATTGCAACCGTTGACTCGGCAAAGCCTTGTCCGTGGGCGCACTGGACCTCGAATATTAAAAAGAAAACACTGTGAAAGCTTCGGCCTGAAATATCCATAGCAACTTTGCATAGTATTATCATGTTTGATTGTCGTAAAATATGAATTGTAAATTTGCTTCGGTTTGCTTTAATGCAAAACCGCAGTGAATCATGATAGTGACCGTATATGCCGTTTTTAATGAGATATTAAAGATATTTTTCACAGCTTGAGCAACGGAAAGAATTTTAAGCATTTTTTTTTAAAAAAACTTGTTTGATACCAATTTGTAATAAACGATGTTATATACATAATCCCATGAAAATTTGCAGTTATGGTTTTATTTTTTCCAGATCGCACGTATCAAACCCTTAATTAGCATATTGCATTTGAGTATAAGCTGATTAAAATCAGTGTGAGCACATATGATAACTATATTTTAATAATTGATAAATAAGTTTCGATCGAGTTATGCTCCATCGACAGCTGGAGTTAATTTCAAGGAACAGGTGAGCTCTTGTAATTGTAGAGCTTAACGCCCGTAAAACTGGTTCTTCAGATTCTGGTACACATGTTCCGTTCATGGCCCAGACTTTTTGAATGTTAACGAAAGTGTATCTATCGACCCTAGACGTCAAACTATCGATCAAAAACATAAATTCTTTTGTATTTTCCGTCCAACGTAATGACGATTGCCCAAAAAAAAATTGAATAATTTATTCGAATACTAGTCGACTACAAACTATTACGAAAAAGTATTTATTTATATTAAGTACTTTTGCAAAAGAAAGTTAGGAAAAAGCACAAACTTGATATGCATATTTACATTTCAGAAGCAGAACAAACAAAGTAATATAATTGGTATTGCATACAGCACGATTCATTGCAGTTAAGAGTGAGACAGCACTAGAGCACTATTCTCACTCGAGAAGGTGCAACAAAGTATTCTTATGATACTTGACCTAGATGTATGACATACGCTGTTATATTCGCCCAAAGAAAAAACGCCTTTTGCTGATTCATTTAAAAAAATTATTTCTTCAAACTTATGTTAGAAATTTTATCAGTATGGATTTTAATTTGAAAATTTGATTTTTATAATAATAAACAAAATTTTAACACATTTATTGAAATATATGATAAATAAAGCTAATTTTGGCGTTTTAATGTTAATCTTATTATTTAAAACTTTCCGTATTTTAACTTTTAATTAACATATTACAATCATAACATTTAAAGGTTATTCATCAAAATGATGATTTCCCCTATTACATAATATTGATAACGATACCTCCAGCGATAATTATCAAATAAGGAGAGCTCATTGTATAGAATTAATTACAAAAATATAAAGCCTAGTCATTTATCAGCAATATAAGCTCGATGAACCTTTTTCTGAATTGTAGTATTGTTCAATTTAAAGTATGTAGACATACCATCGAACTGCACAAGTCATTGCAGGAAGAACTGAAGCAGTTGCCGCCAAAGAAGCTATGAACAAGAACGGCTTTGCGCAGGTGGAAAGCCAGATGTTCCTCGAGAAAGGCGTTGAATGGAAGCGTCACGCAAAGGCAAGTAAAAAAAAGTTCGCCATCGAACCGAAGAAGCGCGGTCAGGAACGGGAGACAGATCAAGCAGAAAGTTAAATAGGTATAAGAGGTGAAAGATTTAAACAAATTTAATTATTGTAACATAACTTTCTACTTTAGTTCAAATCTGCTATTAAATTCATATAATATGAAAACATCAAATTTTTCAAAGTTTCGTACTTACTAGATAAATAGCTATCAATAACTCTTACGAAATTTTACTGACCGATGCTACATGGAGCTTAATTTCTAAAAGATAAAGAAGTAGTAATAACGATTTTGAAATTTAATATGTCAGTCACAAAGTGAAAACTGATACATTATATCGAATGTATATATCACTAACATAATAATTTAATTCAAAATTATTTGAATCAATTTGACTATATGTGTATAACTGAAAAAAATTGACTTAAAAAAATGTCATATATCGAGTCTTATATAAAATAAAATTTTAAAAATCTAAGAATTGGTTTTGCTTAAGCGTTTTCTTCATAAATATCTATGAATTATAAATGCAAAAAAATGTGGTTCCGGCCGGGATCGAACTGGCGACCTTCTGCGTGTAAAGCAGACGTGATAACCGCTACACCACGGAACCCGATTGGACAACATCACCTTTATAACAGTATTTACCGCAAAGTATAAGTAATTTTAATTTTGGTATTATTGACAATATTTTTAAAGTGAAATACAACTTTAGTATACACAATAAGTCACATATAAACCATTGTGTAACAATTTTAAATAAATTTAATGTTCACCTATACCTAAGATCGATATATCGCAAATACTGCTTACCTTAAGCTCTGTTTTATCCCCGATGATAAGTCACAAATAGTTCTTCAAGATGTTCATAGATGGCGACATTTGTTGGATTAATGTAAAACCGATATTATCGCACTTACTTCAGAGTTCAGTATGACACTGATGCATTTTGAGATAAAAATGAGATAAATTTTCAAAACTACACTTCTACGATTTTTCTGAAATGTCACAACTTATAATAGTAATAATAACAGCTAATGACACTCGTGTATCTTACAGCATACATAATTATGAAACAGAATAAAGAGTATTTGAGTCCATTCACGCCGCACTTCTTCATCTTCAGCTCTTGATGATTTTCTTAGACACGTTTAATATCTAACAAACAGTGAAACCACTTGCACAGAATCTTCAAACTCAACTCTACAGCCATCGTATACTACCACAAAGTTGATATCCAGAACTACTTAAAAGTAGATCCCAGTATTTCCCGTACTGATCCAAAAAGCGACACAAACTTAATGAGCAACCATGCGCACGATAGTACAATCTCTTTAATGTACTAGTATCGAAAGATACTATTATACATTACTTTATGTAATTCTGCTCGTAAATTTAGTGTGTAATGTAACAATTTCCGTGCGTAAAGTGTATAGTTTACACACGACACCTGTTACTGTAGGCACTCACCTACATGCTGACTTATTCATAAAATATTGTCGGGCATAGTAATGGCTAGTATGTGCCAAACAGTTTACTTTACGCCCTTGCATCAAAAACAACCATTATAATTTTATAACTTTTTACTTAGGTTCCTTTTTTTATATAAAGATATGACAAGAACAGAAATAGGATATTTTATATTTCTCAATTTGTTTTATAAAAAAAATCATCTACAAGAAACTAATTGATGCAAATTATTATACATTCATGTGCATTTTCAAATAAATAATATAATTTTAGCTTCTTTACCAAGTCTGTTTCTTCTATAATATCACATTTTTAATGAAATAGAAATAATATTAAATCTTCATAATAGTTTTGATTGTAGCCACACTAATATTGTTATGTTCTATGGCACTTACCCGTAATTAATTCACTTCTTTAATAATTTGTATTAACGTCTTAACTTGATCGTATCTAATAATAGCCGAATATTTTATTTGCACTGTTTTATTCAGTGACTATTTTAATTTTTTTAGATTATAAAATCTATAGAACTTTATTGAAAAAAAAATTTTATTGTAGTTAACAATAAATATGTTTATTCTAAAAAAAAAGGATTTTTCATTTGAGAACATACCGTTATTTTTATTTCATGGATTATCTGTCAGAAATATAAAGTTAATTAAAATTTTTTTATACCACATACACTTTACATAAACCCGCGTACCAAAATTAATGCTAAACTTTTATGATTAATTTACTCATTTTTTGCAGGTAATAATCATTGTAGCTTCTAAATAAGGACTAGGTAACGTTCAAGATATAAAATTTTTTATTTCACCTTTAGCACACTAGATGGAATTCTCTCTATATAGAAACCTCAAAATCGGCGTACCACGTAGAAAAACAATCAAAAACAAATAAAAAATATCAACAGTCAATAAAATATGAAGTACTAAAATCCAATTTCAAAATACTCTTTTATTTATATATAGTGAAGGTAATCGCCGATGCTTGAAATATCAAAGAGACCATTTTATCATTATAGGTTTAAAACAATTATATTTTGTATAGCATTCGTGTTCAATAAAATGTTTCTCCATTATTGATGCGTATACATATATATATATATATATATTATTATCACAGCAAATCGAATTTCTACAGTAATAAAATTATATAGTTCCCCGACTTCTTCGAGTATATAATAACACGAAATCATAGCACACTTTACATAAGTATATTTAAAAGATTTTCTTCTCTTTACATCAATTGAACATGTATTATTTAATTTTAATAATTTTTATTTCTGTGGGTAAGTTTTATATTAATTCTTTTAATGAATAAGTCAAGTAATGGACTTTAGTTATTTTGATAGCTGATTCATTTATCTTAAATTAATTAATTAAGATATTCTTTAGGAGTTAAATGTAATCCAATAGTTAATGGAGAGTATGCTGGACAGAATGAATTTCCATTCATCGTATCATTAAGAAATGCAGATCAAAATCACTATTTTTGCGGAGGTTCTATTATTAGTGACAGACATGTAATCACAGCAGCTCATTGCATCAATGCCATAAATACCATAGAAAACACCATAGTTGTTGCTGGTACTAACAGTAAAACGATGAGGCCATTGGTATACCATATACAAAAGCTGCATGACTACAGCAATTGGTCGAAGAAGAAACCTGGAAAGCACGACGTTACCATATTGACGGTTATAATTCATATAAATTTTACAGTTTTAGTATTCAAAGATTTTTAGAGGAAAAAGTAGTTAAAACATTTTTTAAATAAAAATTGAACATTGGCTACATCAGTAGAAAATTTTAATTTATTCAAAACACTTTAATAAGAATAAAGTGTACACATCAGTTGTTTTTTAATTCAATAATTTTAATTAACAATTTTTCACTTAGCTATTTCTTATTACAGTTGGTAGGTAGAATAGACATAATATCGTCGAATTCGAGAGTGAAAAAGGTTGCACTGCCAAGACATCAGCCAGTCGATAAATCAATGCTACCCTTTCTGGTTGGGGACAGACACTGAGAATTATAGAACCAGACTTCTTACAGAAACTTACCACTCAAATTCTGACTGTTCAACATTGTACAGCTCTTCATGAAAAAGTTTATTATAATCCACCTTATAAAATGTGTGTATACGCAGGCTTAAACAAAGGTGCTTGCTACGTAAGTCTGTCTTTTTTTAACATATATTTTTGAACAAGTTTTATCAAAACTTTATCTTACATTGGAATTGGGAATATTTGTTGTAATATTACATGACATAATAATATGATTAAATTATTATTACTTAATTCATTTGTAACATTCCAGGGTGACAGTGGCGGTCCTTTAGTTTCCGATTTAGTTTACGAAGGAGTTTTAACCAAGGTTTTAACAGGCATCATGCAAACAAGCGATGAAGAATGTGCAAAAGGTGGTCCTGATGCTTTAGCAAATGTATATATGTATTTGGATTTTATTGAAGAAGTATTCCTTATTGAAAATGAGGGACCTCATATGGGATCCCGTAGGGGTATTTCACGTTGGTTCCCCTGCACTAATCCACATTTTTGTCATAAAAATTAATTAGATTTAATCAGAATAAAAAATTAATTAATGTAACACAATTAAAAATAAAAAAACTTGACCTTGCCTAGACTTGAACTATGCACCTTCGGATGAAATCAGTCTCTTACCTTACCAATTCGACCACAACAATAATACTACGGATACATACATATATCGGTAATTCTGATATATTTAAGCTAAGTATAAATAAATGTACGTAACAAATAATTTTGCACGTAACATATAACCTATATAGAAACTAAGGATGAATTTTTAATGTTGCATTATTATGCTATAGTAACTTATTTATGTATAAAGCAACCTTTATAATTTTACACTAAGAATATGCGTAAGATGAATTTCTGTAATTATTATAAATTGATATCATTTTTATTAAAACTGAATTAACAGTCAATTAAGTTGTGAAATCCGGTAGCACGTTAACGTCTACGTCTACATAAGGTCGCACACTGAGAAATTCTTGGGGCATCTGCTGTACTAAGGAGTACGACTGGTCTCCCAAAAGCATTGGAACAGTCGCACTTTCATTTGGGACAAATGAGCTCCTAAAAAAGTGAACAGTTGCCTCAGTGCGGCACCACTTTCACGCTAAATGCGCCGGGCAACCATGTTTGGGGTATCAGTGCTTCTAAAATCGGGGCAGCTGCTGCCCCAAATCAAAAGTCCAACAACCGTACTTAGCGAGTACAGCAGATACCCCAAGAATTTCTCAGTGCAGATATTTATTGCAGACATAATTATGAAAAATCCTATTATTTGAGTATCCAATTCTTTTTTCGCTTTTATCTCGTTAACAGTTGAAGTTAGAGCGAAACGGACAAAATTTCCATGCTTCCTAAAGGAGAATTAGCTTTTTGATATCTATCGATAGGTATACTTTTTAATATTGCAGTTTTTGGGGTTAGAATTTGTTTCCTACTTTTATTTCGAGAACGGATGGAGCAAAAGATAGTCCTTTAAACTCTTTGGTACTTTTAAGGGTAGGCATCAACTTTTCGATATCTTTAGGTAAGCATTTTAAAAACCTTATTTTTCGATATATTATATACATTGAATTATAATTCGTTTTATGTTTTTATCTCGGAAACTTTTCAAATTTGGGTAAAACTGACTAAATGTTTACGTTTCTTCTAATGTTCATTTATTATACAATTTATAAATAAAGTAAGTATTAAAACCTATTTCAAAGTATTTCAAAAACTATATTAGATATTTAAAAAAATTAATTTATTAAGTTCACAATTATTATTCAAATTATAAATATAATTTATCTATTTAATTATACCTTAACCGGACATAGCCATTTTTATATAGTAAGACATATAAGGTAGCAAGTAGCACACACTAATCAATCACATACAATATAATTTTTTAGTAATTTATATGGTAAAATATCACTATAAAATATTCGAATTTTTAAAGAAGCATTAATTTTTTTTTAAATAAAAATAAAAATGTATCATTATATTGTTACGTCGCGCTGTTGCGCAACGGGTCGAAATGAATTGACCTGTCGAATTGAATCGACTGTTGGGCCCTTCGAGTTTAGGTTCGAAAATCTAATAACTCGGGACGGCCCTACAAACTATGTAATTCTCCCGAGGGGAGAGAAGCGGAATGGTATGATAGGCTACTAACTCTTCCTAGGCTTATAGATAGTAAGAAACCCTTTTTTTATCAAAGACTTTCTTACAATCGCCCAGTAAGCTTACTAACAAAGTAGCCTTTAAGGATTGGTTAGGAGGATTTGTGGAAAAACTGCTTCAGGCGCTTTAGCACGAGAAGCACCAGTTTTTCCGGAAAGGAAACTAAGTGTTGTATATGTTTATGCAGGAAAGAAAGGATATAGAAATTTATAATTAAAAACTCACTCTTTATTTGTACTTTACTGTCCTCACCATTTTTGCACTTATTATTATTTGCGCGGCGGATTATTTTAACACTGGCTGCTGTAGTGGCTGGATGGCTTCGGTGGCTTCGGTGTGGCTGGATGGCTGCTGAGAAATTCGGAGTTTAGTAAAGACTGAGATCGCTTGGAGCGCGATGCTGAACTGAATTCGAAGGTAGGAGTAAACTTAAGTTCGGAGATAGAAGTAACACTGCTAGAAGCGCGATGCTAAACTGAATTCAGAGAAAGAAATAAACTTGAGTTCGGAGATAGAAGTAACACTTGGAGCGCGACGTTATGCTGAATTCGGAGATAGAAATAACACTTGGAGTGCGACGTTATGCTGAATTCGGAGATAGAAATAAACTTGAGTTCGGAGATAGAAATAACACTTGGAGTGCGATGCTGCTTGGAGCGCGACATTATGCTTGAGTTGGAGCGCGATGAGAAACTTGAGTTTGAATATTTCGAGTTCTGGAGACGGGCTCCGGAATCTCTACCGCCTGTTGCAGCGTGATGCGCATGCTTTTAAAAACAATGACCCGTCTACTTTTCCGTAGACGTATATGGGTCAAGGTCGGTGTGGGAGGATGTCCTTGGCGATTCGTTGTAATTCGTTAAGAGCAGGATTTCTCTCTCTTCTCCCTGGTTAGTCGATGGTTCTGGAGTCCTTGATTGGTTGTAAGTTATACTTGGGTTTTCTTGGACAACCCTCTTATGAGTGGTGGGGCAGTGCGAGACTTCTGAGTTATTCCGAGAGATTGCGCCATATAAAATTTTGTACTATTAGGTATGAAAAGTAAAAAGAATGTACATCCGAGTGACGCTAGTCCACCGATAAATTACCTGCAGACGGGCCACCAAGTATGTTCATATCGTTATTTATTAAGATTAAAGATATTTTATAAAATTGTGAACGTGTCGTTCTGAACGAGGCGCATTATATTCGCAACAGTTCGCAGCTCATAATATTAAAACTCTGGCAGTTTGCCCTGCTACAACATTGGGAGATAGAAGTTCAAACTAAATGTCGAAGGGGTCAATTGACTGTTTCATAAGACAATTTGCCCTTTTTTTTATTAAAAATACTTTTTGTATGTATTTAATTTTCTTTACAACTAAATCACTAAAAAAATAGCTTAGTATTTAATTAGCAATTATTCAATATTTTAGAATAGCATTATGTATGAATTCTTACCTTATTTCTAGTCAAGAACTGTTGTTCCGGAATCAAAGAATCTTCAGTACGAAGTTTCTTGCATGGGGTTCATCATCACTCATACCATCTGCAGGATGCTTCATGCCCATCTATAAAAAGTAATTAAAATTAAAATAAATCTTAATTACGAATAAATATGAACAAAAAAAAATTATTTCAGACTTTATTACTTACTTGAGGTTGTTCACGAGGATCATTCTATCCACACTGAGAAATTCTTGGAGTGTCTGCTGTACTCGCTAAGTACGACTGTTGCCCCAAACATGGTTGCCCTGCGCATTTAGCGTGAAAGTGGTGCCGCACTGAGGCAACTGTTTCACTTTTTTAGGAGCTCATTTGTCCCAAATGAAAGTACGACTGTTCCAATGCTTTTGGGAGACCAGTCGTACTCCTTAGTACAGCAGATGCCCCAAGAATTTCTCAGTGCACCTAAAGATAATTTTGGTTTTTGTAGAATTATGTGAAATAAAAATAAATTTTAACAATATGAACGTTTAAATTAGATTAAATTAGACTACTGTTACGTATTCCATAAAGTATATTCCATAAAGTCCATACACTCGATTGAAGCCGAAAAAATTCTAGAATGCTTTTGAGCATGTTTCTTTTTTGGAAAAAATTCAGGTTTGAAAGTGAGAAAGTTATTTAAGATCAATAAATTTTAAAATAAATGATAAATAATTTTAAACAAGTATACGTTTACTGCACATTTTAAATTCAGTATTTTCGTAATAAATGAAATATTGTATTAAAAAAGAAAAATTATACCTAGCAAAGGAGGAGGTGGTCTTATGGATGGCATAGGTGTCATCATCATCATCGGTGGCTGCGGCATCATATGCTGCGGCATCCCCATCGAAGGCATAGACATTTGTAGTGGTGGAGGCGGCTGTGATGAGTGTACTACCTGAGTAATAGGCTTTGGTGGTGGCTTCGCTGCTGCAGCTGCCATATGCGATAGTTCTACCGCTCTATTTGCCGGTTTCGGTCCAATTTTTTCTTTTTCTTCATCAGGCAGTAAGCCTTTGTAAACGAAAAAAATTATAATGTCATTAAATTATGTAGACGAAAAAAATTATATTAAGGAGATTAGTCAGTAGTCGAAGTCAATGGTAGGGGTAGACCGAGGGTCGATAGCGGGGACGTGTCAGTTTAGTACACGAGATTAATAGGTTTCTTTAAATAAAATACTCTTCTAATGTGATATTAGCTCTTGCAGCGCGCGTAGCTGTCTGGCGTAGCACACTGGACGTGTGTCCATCCCATCTGACCTTATCCTTCTTCTTTTTGTCCTCCTCGCCGATCTTCTTACCCATAGCCGTTTCTTCGTCACCTACACCGAAGATATCAGTACGCCGTTCTGCTAACTGCTTGAGACTGACCTCGATTGCAGTACCAGGCGCAAAAACTGTTTCCTGAGCGATCTTATCCAAATGCTTGTCTCGCTGCTCGACCCAGCGAGGATCCAGCAATACAATATGCATATGTTCTTGCACTTTGCTCGCTGGTATCCTTTCACCCGTGATGGGTGACACGAGATATTCATCTGGTCTTGATACTTTGGCAGCTGAAAAATTAATGGAATAGAATTATAGAGAAAATGTATTACCGGACCCATAATTTATTTAACTTGAAATTATTAATAAAATTTTTTTTAAATTATACCATGTTTCTTGGGATCATATCCTTTTTTAACAACGACATTTCCAGGTGTAGGAGGCAGTAGAGGCGGCGGCTGCATACTATTTTTACAGTGTCGATATAGTTTTTAAGTTTTTCACCATGTAACCTGCAACATAAACAGAGAATACAGAAATACTCTTACGCATAGAACTTAGATGGCCAGAGCGGCTGATTTCGTAAAGCCACTTTTGGATACCCCAGCGCTAGTTGATTTCCCATAAGGTAGGTGGCAGCGCGCTCGCGTTCTCATGTAAGGTAAAAGACCGGAATGTCGGACAAAACGCTATAGGACCAAAGTTCGCATATAAATTAACCTTAAAATTGAGAATGTACAAATTTAGTTTTGGTAAAATAAGATACGCTACACGTTTATGAAGTTATCTGAAAAAGATAATTCATGAAATACATAAAAATATATGTTTTACAATTAAAAAGAAAAAAGTAATTTTGCACCTAAGTTGGGACCATAAGGTTTCTAAAGTGCACGTATTGTGGGATAATACGGTATGTTATTTCGGACACTTAAGGCGCACGGGTAAACTCTATAACTCGGCGTACGGGTAAACTCTATAACTCGGCGCAAGGGTTCCATCATAACCTCTAAAACGCGCTTACTTGGAGCGGTTAGGTTAGGTTATTTCAAAACATGTCACTTTTCTAATGTGTTCTAATTACATAAATATTTTTAATAGTACAATTATTTGAGTTGTATTTTATAGTTTAAAGTAATAGCTTACTGCACACATATCAAATTTTACCATACAATATAATTATTATTAAAAAAACCGACGCTTAATGATTTCGTGGCTGGATCTCAAACGTAGCAAAACGGATAAAAATTGTGTCCATACTGACACATTCACTTTTAAGACAACATTTAATCAAACTATCTTATCGAATTATAAATTCCCTTTTGCTATCTAAAAGCTTAAACTAAATAGTGCATTTTACTTTTAAACCCATATCAATTACAGTCCTTTATATATGTATATAAAGGTTTCTGTACTTTTGTCCGAAATTCGGTGCCAATTTTACGCTTGTCCCGCATTCGGGTCTTTTACCTTATATAGATATAGAAATGAACATGCTTACCTCTTTACGTAGAACTTAAAAAAAGTGGAACAAAATTACTCCTCAATGAGAAAATTTTCTCAATAAGTCACTCTGGGTAGAATACACTCCAAGATTTCGATAGCTATAAATCACACGACTGCCAGACGAGAATTAACGGGCCAAATTGACCTGACCAACTTTTATGCTAATACAGGTACCTACAGGCTAGGGGCTGGGTACATCGTCAAAGTGAGGATATGTGAAACTGTGCCAGCGGCCGTAGTAAGAGAAATTCAAAATGCAATACCCCCGTAATATATTTACGAAATACAGAAACAGTACAATAAACTCGTTAAATCGTTTATTCAGGAGACAAAAATTATTTTTGAGTTGCAGAATTTTTAGATAAATCTTAATCAATTAATTATAAGCAAGTATCAGACCTCAATACGTTTCATATAAGTAACAGATTTATTTAATAGTTATTGAGAATGAAACTCATTATGACTATTATTATTAATATTATCGCTTGATCTAAACATAATTATTGTTAAAGTTAACATCTTGTATAACGTTCGTAATTATTGATATCAGCAAATTAATTTCTATATATTAAATAACGTTAAATAATGCTAAATACAATCGCTATCTTAACAGTAATACGTTAAAACTATTAAAAAATATAAATCAAAACAGAAAAACGATATCGGTTATTTTATTATATTATTTAAAAATCTAAAAAGTGCTATTCAACACGATCTTATTAACTTAAACTTATTGGAATTTGGTATTACATATTTTATAACTTAAGGATGGTTGAAAAGTTTAGATTAGTATAAATAATGAAAATAGAGAAATTCTCTCGGAAATTCTCTATGCGTTGGTTTTGTATACAGCGTGGAAGGATATCATCGGATTGGCTATATACCATTCGATAAACGAAATTCTAAGGACCACGTATCTTTCTCGGTTTTCGGTTGGACAAGTAGTTGCCGAGTTATTAATTGTGAAAAGTTTGTGAAGATGAACCAATCAGCGGGCAACTATAGCGGGAGGCAGAAGCGGTCGCGGCGAAAGAACGCATTTGCAGTCCGCTGATTGGCTCACCTTACAAACTTTTAACAAATAATAACTCGGAAACTACTTGTCCAATCGAAAAATGAGCAAGATATATATATATATATATATCTTCAAAAAAAGTGTATATTTGTGATCCTTAGCTAGGAAATATAATGGAAAATATGAGATCATTGCTTTGTTTCTGCACTTAAATTCATGATACCTTTTGTAAAATAATCTTAAATACCTATTGTAGATGCCGAAACTTTGTTATTAACTTTTAAATTCTTTAAATAGCCAAAATTAATAAAAATAGACTTCGAACGGTGGATGGCACGTCAATCGCACTGAGGAGCACGGCAGCTTAAGGAGCTGTCGTAGCGTCCTCCCTCCTCAATAGTTTGTACTTCAAAGTATTAGAAAAACGGCAAGTCAAATAATCCTCATCGTGCACAAAATGATTAATTATATCAAGAACTACCTCGGGACTCAACACCAAATATTACGCAAAATTGTAAATAAAAAAAAGTTATGTGCAGATATATATAGGCATGTCCATAATTTTGAGGTTGACTTTCAATGCATAAACACCTCCTAGTATCCAAATCATATCCACTTCAAGTTGCACAGGACAATTTATTATATCGAGCACAAAGGTGCTCAAATCCGAGTATTCATTTTTATCATTAATAGAAAAAGATATAATCGAATCAAAAAACACGTTTATAGCTCCGACATCCCCTTAAGGCTATGTACCCACAGGTATATAAAATGCATGTTTTACCTATATAGCTATATACTATGTTTATTCTATACCTATAGTCCAGAAGCCTTAGACTTTTTCACACATTTAAATGTAATCTGAGATGTTAAGGTATCTATTTATTATTTCGAGGGCGTAGATTACGAATATCAACTTTAGGACAATGGAAATTGAAAGCTTCATCGTTTAAGAAATGCATAAGCATTAAAAATTAAAATATTTGGCAGGTTTTTTGCTATTATCTCGGCTCCTGTTGGCCTGAGCGGAAAAACCTCGGTAATAAATCGATGTGTTATTTCAAGATGTCCAAGAAGACCAATATTTATTAGTTTTTTCACAAATTACAAAAAACTACTTCGACCTTACACCATAAATTAATATACTTAAACTATTTTAGGAAAACTAAAAATTTACAAAAAGTTAGTTTAACTATTCAATTATATGATTAAAATTTTTATTGATCCGGATGATAAGATTTGTTATAAACAACGATTTTGCAAAAAACTAGAGATGACTGTAATTTCTTCAAACACGAGATTTAAATGGCGTTGATTTTTTTATGTATTCATGAAATGATTTGTAACTCTTGGCGGTAATAAAATTTTGAATTTTTTATTAAAATACCCATTTTTTGGTCATTTTAAAATTTTTGAAGTCACATAAAGCTACATAAGGACTTGCATGATTTTTGTTACAAATTTTAAAAAAATGATTAGTCTATGAGTTTTATACACCGAGATAATTTTTTTTTTAAGTAGTTATCACTACCAAACCATAATAATTACATTGAATTTTAGAATCATGAACAAAAATTTCCTGTAATATTTGAACATCGATTGTACTTTTTTGCAGTATTTTGAATTATTGTCATTGCATTTTCCTTATGAAAAAAATTCATAAAGTTGAAAATTTCCAAATATTTTAACTTTTTTTGTGATAAACACGACATATTTTTTTGCAGGAGTATTTCAACAAAAAATCGGTATCACCATTCGAAAGAACAGCTCAAAATACGTCGGATATGATCTTTTTGAAGAAGTTGTTGAAAATTCGAGGTCTTGATCGTTAATGAGTTAATACTGAAAAATGTTCATTATTATATTGGCAGACGGTGATTACAATATGAGGCAAAATACATAGGTATGAAAAATTCGAGTTTTTTTATTTTTTACTTTGTAACATTAATTAATTTTTTATTCTGATGAAATCTATTTAATTTTTATAACAAAAATGCGGATATATATGTAGGGGATCCAATATCATATGCCCCTGTGGGATCCGATGTGTGGTCCCATGTGGGGTCTCACATGGGATCCCGTAAAAGGTCCAACATTGGGTTCCATATGGGCATTATCAATACGGAATACTTCTTCAATAAAATTCAAATACATGTATACATTTACTATAACATCAGGAGGTCCTTTTGCACATTCTTCAGCGTATGCTTCAATGATGCCTGTTAAAACTTTGGTTCTAACTCCTTCATAAGTTATAACGGAAACTAAAGGACCGCCGCTGTCACCCTGGAATATTATAAATGAATTAAGTAATAATAATTTAATCTTATTATATTCCGTAATATTACAAATATATATATTATTAAAAAAGACAAACTTACGCTGCAAACACCTCTGTCTGAGCTCGCGAATACACACATTTCATAAGGTGGATTATACTCGCCATGTTTATGAAGATCTATGCAATGTTGAATAGGCAGAATACGAGTTTCAAGTTTCTGTAAGTTATCTGGCTCTATTTTTCTAAGTGTTAATCCCCAACCAGCAAAGGTAACAAATGAGTTAGTGGCTGCTGGCCCTCTTGGCAGTGCAACCTTTTTCACTCTCGAATTCGACGATATTATGTCTATTCTTTCTACTAACTGTAATAAGAAATAGCTAAGTGAAAAATTGTTAATTAAAATTATTGAATTAAAAAACAATTGATGTGTACACTTTATTCTTATTAAAGAGTATTAAATAAATTAAATTTCTCTACTGATGTAGCCAATGTTCAATTTCAATATTTGTATTTAAAAAATGCATTAACTACTTTTTCCTCTAAAAATCTTTGAATACTAAAACTATAAAATTTATATGAATCATAACCGTCAATATGGCAACGTCGTGCTTTCCAGGTTTCTTCTTCGACCAATTGCTGTAGTCATGCAGCTTTTGTATATGGTATACCAATGGCCTCATCGTTTTACTGTTAGTACCAGCAACAACAATTGTGTTTCTTATGGTATTTATGGCATTGATGCAATGGGCAACAGTGATTACATGTCTATCACTAATAATAGAACCTCCGCAAAAATGGTGATTATCTGCATTTCTTAATGATACGATGAATGGAAATTCATTCTGTCTAGCAGGCTCTCCATTAACTATTGGATTACATTTAACTCCTAAAGAATATCTTAATTAATTAATTTAAAATAAAGGAATCAGCTATCAAAATAACTAAAACCCATTACTTGACTTATTTATTAAGAGAATTAATATAAAACTTACCAACAGAAATAAAAAGTATTAAAATAAGAATATACATGTTCATCTGATGCAGAGAGAAGAGAAAAATTGAAATATACTTATGTAAGATGTACTGCGATTTCATGTAAATGTCATTATATACTCGAAGAAGTCGTAAACTATATAATTTTATTACTGTAGAAATTAGATTTACTGTGGTAATAAAAAAATATAAAAACGTATGAGTACGCATCAATAATAGAGAAATATTTTATTGAACACGAATGTTATAAAAAATACAATTGTTTTAAAACTATCATAATACAATGGCCTAATATTCTAATATATTTCCAAAAGTATCAGGAGCGCTATTTGCGCATTTTACGACAGTTGTTTGAACAATACAATACCATGCTATTATTCCGATAGATGAAAATAGATTGAAACTCAAAAAAACATCTTTAAGTTCTAAATTTCAAATATTTCAGAAAAAAATTATTAATCAGCATTATTTTCTCGAAGAAAACATCTTGAGCACTTTCTGGAAAAAAAGTTTTTTTATGTAAAAAATCCTGAGCTTTCCATCTAAAACATGAAAAAAAATATTAAAAATACCTTTTTTGAGATATAAGACGTTTTATAATTTTTAAAGGTGAAAATATAAAATTTTGAAAAAACTGCTTACACCATTGGAAAGCTGAGAAAAAAATACATCGAAAATATCTATTGGATAATTTTTTTAAGTATATTTTAGTACTGCAAATGCGAGTTAGAAATAGCATGATTTGGCGTTCGCGCGCCGCGCTAGGAGAGTTGACGTGAAATGCCTCATATACAATTGTCTTCGACGATCCCGCTTATCTCGTGTAATAGTCCAATTCGGTAAAGGATAGGTGTCGAGCAGGCGCTGTTGACTCTAATCAGGTATCTGAATCAACGAGTACGGGGAAGGTGGTTGAATCTAAAGAGGCGTTAGCACAGGATGTTTTATTAGTAATTGGGAAACGTTTAACTTCTGAGATTATAAGATATGCACCGATATACAGCGATATAGTAGTCCGATGGCAGGAGATTTATAAGACAGAGCTACCCAAAGAAGAAAAAGAAGTTTTATTTAAAAAATATCTCTTATCAAAAAACTGCGCCTTTCTAGATGCTCCGAAGCTTAACTCAGAGGTTAAAGCATCATTAGAACCGCCAGTCATTAGCCGTGATTGTCGCTTAATTTCCAAAAAGCAGAAAGTCGCTATGAGTTTAGCTGCTTTAAGCTCACTTTTATATTCTTTTATCAAAAAAGAAAAAATTGACAACATGCATGCGATTGAAAATATCAGCGATGTTTGCAGACTTTTGGTGGATTTGCAGTGGGACGAGATCTTTGATCGTGTCAAACATTAATGCATCCTTGCAAGATGGGTTGAATTCTACATCAATAGATAAATGGTTATTCGCCAAAGACTTAGAGGAACAGGTGAAAGCAGTAAAATTATTAGAAAAATCAAGCCTCTCTGGCCTCAGCTTACCCTGGGGGCAGGGATTTTATCAAGAAAACTTTCGCGTTAAAAGGAATGTCACAAGAATCAATTCAGCTAGCAATTGCTTCGATCACAGAGTCGTCTTTGCGACAATATGACTTCCCATTAAGGAAATGACATGACTTTTGCTGCAAAAAGAAAATTGATCCCTTTTCGTTAAATTTTTTGGAAATGAACAGCGGAGTTCAATTACGGAGCATCTTATGGAACAATTAACTCTTACAGGTCAGCTATTGCCTTGATTTTAGGGCCCGAAATCGCGCAAAATCTAGGCATTCAAAGAATCTGTACAGGAGCTTCCAAAGTTCGTCCTTCGCAACCAAAATATAATTCCACTTGGAATCCAAAAATTGTCATCGATATACTATCAAATTGGGTTCCAAACAGTGAAACATCCTTAGAAAAGCTTTCTTACAAACTAGTAACTTTACTAGATTTAGTGACAGGTCATCGCATGCAAACTCTGGCCTTGATTAACATAAAGGAAATTAAAACATCTAAAGAAAAAATTATTATTATTAAGATTCCTGCACCGATAAAAACTTCCAAACCGGGAAAGTTTTAATTCTGCCTTTTTATATGGACAAAAGTATTTGTCCTGATCATACATTAGAGAATTATCTTAAAAGACTAAAGGAATGCGTAAAGGCTCTGAAGCACTTTTTATATCTTTTAAAAAACCACACAATGCTGTTGGTACACAATCTTTGAGTAGGTGGATCAAACACACCTTGAAAGAGAGCGGAAACGATATTGATTGTTTTTCGGCTTATAGTACCCGACATGCGGCTACATCTGCAGCAAAGAGAATGGGTATTAACTTTGATACAATAAGAGCAACTGCAGGATGGACAAAGGAGTCACAAACCTTTGCGAGATTCTACGATTTAGAGGTCATTGAAGATCAAAGTGCATTTGCCAAAGCTGTTTTAAGTTTATGAAATTATTCTAATTTAATGTAATTTTATTTAAATGTAATCTTATATTAATTAAATATAAAGTTTTATGATTCGAACTTTTCTTGTTCATATCATAACATTCGAAAATTTTTGCCGTAACTAAGCTTTAAACATCAACTGAGTAATCTCGAAGAAGATACGCGAAGTACTATTGAACAATTAAACGAACTTACCTGTAAGTGAAGTTCTATTGTAATTGTATGTAGCGCCTCTTCCGAAGAGACTAGACCCTCCCATGTTAATGTAACCCTAGCTATAGCTTTCACCCCTGAAAAATGCTTAGAAGACTGAAATTTGGTAGTGATCCGCCGACTTGCGCAAACGCATCAGGCAACAGATATACTTGAAAAGTCTTGGTATTGGTATTGGTAGTTACTTTATTGGCTTATTTTTATATATATTGCCCCGGATACAGTATCATTATTCTATGCATTACAAATCATATTACATTTTTATTTGGTGGGCGTGACACCGTCATTTCATACTCGTTAAAGTAAACATAAAATGGAATTTCACCCCCACCGAATCAATAAATGTTGTTTACATCCCAGACGAGAGATTTTCGCTCACCTGATGATCGCGTGACACTCGGGCCTGTTCCGCAGTTATTTTATGTATGTAGATACTTTTGTTAATATAAATTTTGTTTTCTGAAAGAATTTCTGGTACACGCATTTTTAGCGATTTTTACATCTTTATTTATTTTATGACGCTTTGTGTGAGAAGCTCGATTTATCGACCAGTAATTAATTCACTTCTTTAATAACTTTTATTAACCTCTTAACTTGATCGTATCTAATAATAGCCGAATATTTTATTTGCACTATTTTATTCAGTGAATATTTTAATTTTTGTAGATTATAAAATCTATAGAACTTTATTTAAAATAAAATCTTATTGTAGTTAACAATAAATATGTTTATTCTAAAAAAAAGGAATTTTCATTTGAGAACATACCGTTATTTTTATTTCATGTATTATATGTCAGAAATATAAAGTTATTTAAATTTTTTTTATATCACATACACTTTACACAAACCCGCGTACCAAAATTAATGTTAAACTTTTATGATTAATTTACTCATTTTTTGCAGGTAATAATCATTGTAGCTTCTAAATAAGAACTAGGTAACGTTCAAGATACAAAATTTTTTATTTCACCTTTAGCACACTAGATGGTGTAACGTCGGGTAGATCGTAGTAAAATTTACAAATTTTCTTTTCCTCGAACTTTCAACTCGCCGTCTGCACTATCTCACGATAGGAGAAAGTATAAATCTATCATCAGTCGCAGTATCGCCCAAAAAGAATAGTCGAAGACGCTTTCCTTGGAAAAAATACAAGCAACGCACAACCCGAAATATGACACGCACAGACATGCCTCGAATACACAGCACCCTTAGGGTAATAAAAATCGGTACCAAGCGAGCGAGGAAGCGAGCGCCGAGACACTTGATAATCGACTCAGTATTGAGGACCACCAGCATTCCTTTTTCCGTGCCTTATATTTTTCTGTTTAGTCATAAATTAAGCTTAAGTAACACCGAGCGATAGCAGGCCGAAAAAGAAAGAAAGCAATGCCTATGGGAAAATGTGACGTTTAAAAAAATACAAATCTTATGTCCGAGGAAAACTCAACATCTGGTCGCAATAACGAACGTTCTGCTAGGGTCATAAAAATCGACACAGCCGCAAGTGATTATCGAGAGCCTATCCGGTATATACATAAACAAATATCTAACGATTCCGTAACAAACCAAATCCGCGATAGCCGACGCTAAGTCCAACCATAAAGAATAAACAGAGCATCGCTATTGTAAATCCTAACTATTTTTCCTTTTTAATATTAAAACTCAATATTACTATAATATAACACTCATTTCTACGCAAGTAAATATGTATGCTCTGTTTATATGTATTACATCTTAAGGCAAATCCAATGCTTATGGAAAGCATGATATCCACGAAAACTACAAGTCTTATACAATTATCTAATTTATCCTAAAATATTCTTATAATATTATATAATAAATTATAGTGCCTAATTAAGTAAAATAAATCAAGCGCAATCTTATATCGAATTTATATATTACCTTATAAGCCATTATATTTCCTTCATAAATATTGTACTTCCACCATGATTATATTCTTTTATACAACGCCTTATTTACTCTAATAAGCGTTATAATATACTCTTTTAACTTATATCGTTCTCTACTAAAATTAACCAAATCTTACATTGTATTTCGCATCAGTTCATTATTGTACAGAAACTAATCATTGTTATTATTTTTTATTATGT
>UELU01141779.1:0-43737 GCA_900490025.1 Megastigmus dorsalis
CACACACACACACACACACACACACACACACACACACACACACACACACACACACACACACACACACACACACACACACACACGCGAAGCTTTATACCGCTTAAGTATACTTGGCGGAAGTGCGTCAGGCCGAGTATTATATTGTTGCGGGTAATTGTGAATGAGCTCATAAAGACGAGAGAGAGAGAGAGAAAGAGAGAGAGGAAGACACATACAGACAGGGTAACGAGTACAAAATAGGTATAGTAACGAAATTTCATGGCTGTTATATCCGAGGACCAGGCGTGTGGGTCTGTGTCTATTTCTCCTATCCGCCGCGTCTAAGAGCCCTTCGTAAGTGCTTTTCTGCATAATGTATAAGATATAAGATTTTACGATGCCAACACAACGCGACTCTTGTCAACGAGGATATGCGAGGATATGCCTATATATACATACGTATACGACGCTTACAAAGCACGTGATAGGTGCAACGCTCTTTATCCTCTTTAAAAGACGTTTACATCACACAGATATTATAAAAAGAACAAGGATACATTGAATAAAAATGATTCGATCAAAATGAGCTTTTGCCTCCTTGAATTACGCATTGCAGAAAAAGTCGCTCTACACAGAGAAGGAGAGAGAAAGAAACGCGTGTATGCAGCAACAGCAGCAGCAGCAGCGAAGCTTCTTATGATCTTCTGTGGCTTTGCTGCACACATGTAAGTATACACAGAGAGAGAGAGAGGGGGTGGGGGGCACCGCGAGCGGGTGAACGAACGTGCAACTGCCTCTCTCTCTTTCTCTCGGTCTCGCGGCTGCAACCCGCACCTTATAGCGAAGGAAATAATTAGAATTACGAGCGAGCATTGTGTACGTGCATGAGATCGGCGCTTCTTTCACAGTTGCTTAGCTTCTTTTAGCGGTAAATCGTGCAAACATTCTCTCTCTCTCTCTCTTACTGAAGCGTGTGTGGCTACATGAGACGGACTGATTGCCTCGTAAATTTTGATAACTCCCAAGTATACGCGTACCCACTTGTGGTTATATGCTGCTGTAAACAAAGTATTTTTCTTTTTCTATGCGCTACCGCGATGTTCATTTGTAGTACTTCATATAGGGTGTGTTGACATTGATTCTACTGTTATTCTCGGTCGACTGCAGTTGTACTGATTCTTGCTGAACAGCAGTTTTTTTCTTTTCTTTTTTTCTTTTTAAAAAGTATAAAAAGTTCGAATGGAAAGTAGAAGTTTGGTTGTAGCTGCTGCGTTAGTAATAGAACGATTGAAAACATCAACGTAAAAGTGTAAAAGTTTGATTAAAAAAAAAACTGAGTTAACAGTAATTTTACATTTTATTATTTATGGATGATGAAGATACATTCGTAAATATGATAAGTAATTGGAGTTTAAGAATAATCAGCATTTATAATTTGATTATTACTAATAAAGTTAGTCTTCATTAGAGTCTCATAACTTTTATGGTACTCGATCAAGCGGTATATAATGTGACTTTCTGCGATTCATTATAATTAGACTCTTTAAAAACTATATACGAAATATTATTCATTAGGTTGCGCGCGTAGAGAATGAAGTAATTAGTATTCAAAAATACAACGATTTTGCATTAATTAGCATAGTACAGGACATTTTGAAAAGAGACTCTAAAAAGCGATGCTTTTTTTTGAATATATAAAACTTTCAAGCTCAATTATCCTTAGAAGGCTGCATATATCCAGAGCCGTAAAATAGTTAGCAGCCACAGGTTACAAGTAATCTGTACACAGTCGACTATATACCGCGTGTCTCTCTTTGGCCCCGTTCTGAGATTTTCGAGGCTCTTAAAAAATGGGGTCGACCCTAGAATCCCTCCCTTTGTGTCAATGACTCTCTCTCTCTATCTTTCTCTCTTTCTCTCCATCATTCATGTCCACCGCCATTTTGCTACTAATGAGGTGCCGAGCTCGGTACTTTTTTAGGAACTACCTGACTGAAGAGGTAATACTTTTTTTCGCCTCTGTGTATGCCTGATGAAACTAACTGTTACACTCGTCTCATCTTCAATTCAGCGACACGTGAGTCAAAGGCCAAAATACGTTTATATACCTATAGGCTACATCTTCAATTCTTTTCCATTTTATTTTGTCTGGAAAAGGTATGCTTATATAGTAAAATCACAGTTATTGCTTAGCTATTTCGTTGCGAAAAAACAATTTCACATAATTATTAAATTCAATTATTGTCGTAATATTCAGTTTCATAGCCGTGTGCAGGAAACAGTGGCGACTGCACTTTTTATATTTAATAGCTTCTGATTTATTTGTTTCGAAGAGAATTGCAGCGATCGTTTAAATTAATTACGGCCACTTTTAAGTATTCATATAAAGTTTTCGATCGCGTATCTGTATAAGATACAATTACCAAAAAAAGAATTTTAATTTAATCACGCGATATTTGCCGAATTTAAATTTAGCCCGATAAATGAATCAAGTTTCAGATTACATATATTATTGCCAACATTAATTTGTATTCGCATATTCATTTTATGTGAGCAGGCGTCTTATTAGATAATTACAATAAACTCGTACGCCTGCTCACATAAAATGAATATGCGAATAAATATAAAAAATAAATAAATATGAAAAATATAAAAAAAAACTTGATTAATTTAAAAAAAAAAAAACTATAATAATATATTTAGCCTAAAATATATAATATAGGACTAAAATCGTATAATAATAATTATACGATTAATATTAAATTCACTTGTCCCTTATTATTTCTATCGTAGTCAAATTATTCATTTTTGTAAGATTATTTACCATTTATTTGAATACCAATCTACATAACATCATTTTTATGATTGTATCATATACATATATAGATCCACATTCAATCCATCGATACACCTATATCACAAAACGAAGCGATTCCCTCGCCAAAAGTCTAATCCAAACGGAACGATCCGCACTGAACGCGGTGCTCTTTAGCATCACACGCACGTACGGTAACGGAAAAAAAAAAAAAAAAAAAACAATACCAAGCGCAGGAATCGCCTCCTACAAACAAGCATCTAATAGAGCGACCTAATCAAAAGTTGGGTACCAGAGAGAGAGGGAGAGAGAGAAAGAGAGAATAGCCAAGTGAAAGCACTCGTTTAATTCGCGGCAATCCCACCCCTGGTCCCAACTGAATTACTCTCGTTCGCACGGACCGCTCGTATAATACTATACGTCGGGACGTAACGGCGCTGCTGCTACTGTATATATATATATAGAGAGGAGGTGTGCGCGTGGAAGGCTATGTCCTCTCGAGGGAATTTTCGGGCACGGCGGCAGCCACTGCGGGTCTGAAAGGGCATTAAAGCCTCGTTGGTCGTCGTCGTCTCTTCTATATATGCCGCGCGTCCCGCTACACCAGCTTCTCCTATACTCACCCTAGCACCGAGCCTCTATATACGCGTCCCAAGCAGCGGCAGCAGCAACAGCAACAGCAGCTATATACCCTATAGCGCGCGTCTATATGTATGCAGATCCGCAGCAGCAGCAGCAGCAGCAGCAGGAGGACGCGGACAAATTCTATACGGCCAGAGGTTTGACAGTAGGACAAACCGTCGGAGCTGTGGGCTTGCAGTAGCAGCACCGGAATGCATTTATCCGCGAGCCTCTCTCCGTGTGTGTATTTGCATGAAAATGCTAGCGTCCTGTGTGCGCGTCAGGCAGCTCGTATACTATATGTATACATCCCTGTTTGTGTGTGTTCCAGGATTTCGTATACATGCACAGGCATACGGCGCGCACTTTGCTTGGCTGTTTCTTTGTCTCTCGGCGGGCCTGCAAGGGCAGTGACACGTTTAAACGGATAAATGCGTTAACGAGCTGCTCGAAACTTGATTTCATTCTCTGTGCGTGCAATGGCGCACTGCTGCACAGACTGCGCAGCCAGCAGCATGTATATATGCCTCGCGTTATTTACTGCCCGCGGGGCTTCGCGCGCGCTCGTATTATATATACGTTAATCGATGTGATTTGTCCGATTGAAATTTATCACGCTTGCTGTGCTTATTATCGCGCGTTTTATCGAGGTAATGCAGCCTTTTTCTCTGTGTGTGCATGTGCGATGTTTGACGAAGAGAGAGGGAAAAGTTTCGGCCGTATATGGATTGATATACATAATATAAATAATTGTGGGAGATTCGAGTGCATTCATGATTTTTTTTTTTGATAATTTGACAGATGGACATATATACCCACATACGCATTATTTCTCTTATGATACATCGACGCATCTATGCACTGCGCACGTGCAGGAGGAAAATAGCGTATCTATATAAACGCGTTCACCATGTATATATCTATAATATAGCCGCGCAAGCAAGAGAGAGGAGGATATCCGTAAAAGTTTTCATTCGCCGCGCGCCGTCGCGTGTCAAACGACTCGTGTGCTCTCTTTGAATTCTCGTATTATTCGTAGAATTAGAACGATCACAGAGACGGAGTTTCCGGTATAGAGCCGGTGGGAGAGATGAATTTTTATCCGAAATCGATATCCCCTGCCGAAGAGCTGCTCGCTGTCCGCGGAACTATATGCAGGGAATCATCGTCCATCGGCGTGTGTGTGTGTCTGTCCCGGAATTTTAAGAGGGACGTACCACCAGAGAGAGAGAGAGAGAGAGATAATATTAAGTCGCCTCGTACGTATAGTCAGTCTCGCAAACTCGATACCCACGCAGTTGCGTTATCTACCCGCGCGCATCTTATCAAACGGTCACCCCGAAGATTCTTCGCGCAGCTCTCTCCGACGACGCCTCCTCGCGGCCTGTACCATATCGAGCGAGACTTGACTAACGATATATATATAGCTTATATACGTAGAGAGAGAGAGAGAGAGAGAGAGCTTTTTTTACCACGCCGCGGCCACACCTACGCTGCAGCGATAGCTCCGTACACCGTCGTTTCTTACCCTTCTCCTACGTCGACAAGCGCACGCTTTTCTTCTCTCCTTTCGCGCGAGCGATACTTAACTTTTTCCTCCTTGGCCTCTCGCGTCATCGGCTCCCTCCTTTTTGCTGCATCAAGAGAGAGAGAGAGAGGGAGAGACTCGCGGGGGCGAAGCGCCATGATCGGTATAAAAACGTTTCGCGCTGCTATTGCGCGTCGTTTAAAAGCGCCGCGGTTGCGGACGAAGGCCGGAAATTTATGACGCGCGAACTCGCGCGCGGGCGTCGGAGCTTCCAACGATGTTTATATATATGTAGATATATATAAATATGTGTGTGTGTGTGTGTGTGTGTGTGTGTGTGTTTATGGATGGCTTTCAATATCGTTCCGCAGATTCAATGCGTTTTTATCGTTTCGATTAACAACGTTTGTCATGTATGCAGTTGGTTTATCGCTACCGATTTGCGCGCCTGCAGCGGCTTAAATGTGGGTCATCGCAATGATGCATCTTTTCGCGTTCTTCATGCTATATATATATATATATATATAGCATCAGCTGTCACTTTTTGCCTCGTGTCAATTTTTCAGATGGAAAGTGGATCGCGATATTAGCTGTAATTAGATGTTACTGTTTTATGTCAGGTCTATATAGCGTACAGCGAGGATGGGAGCATAGGAATTTCGTTGGTACTTGTTTTGGCCGGCGCGCAAGTTGCTCAATTACCTTGATACATACTTTTACTTGCGATCTTTCTTGTGTATGCTCTCGCCTGTGTAATGAGAATTACTTACGGGAGCTGTTCCGATTACAAAGAGTCCGTTACACGGTATACAGTTAACCATCCTAGTGCGCCTTGACTATTATCTGTGACGTAACGATCGGTCAATTTTCAGCGCTACACCTATAAGTATAACTTTTTCGAATTTTACGATGATTGAAAGGTGCATCGAAAAGAAAGCGTGAACAACTGCACATTGAAAGATTTTCTTAATATTTATTTATCAGAGGAATAAAGGAACTGAAAGAAGAATGCAACGATTATTGTTCAATCTATGACTGCAATAAATAATAGATGCCTTTTAATTGCTGATATGTAGCTTCACATTCACTATAGTTTTGAAACAAGTCTCCATCATTCGATTTGATAATAGTTAAGTTATGAAAACGTTTTTCATTCATGATGTATATATACTGTGCATGTACAAAGATCATGTACGTTATATCAACAAACTCAATTATTTACATATATATTGCCGGTCAAGTGAGTAACTGTGCCAAATATCTGACAAAAGGCCGTTTCATTCTCCGTCGAAAACGCATCAATCAACCGTCCAATGTAAAGCGCTTAATAGAAGCAGCACATCATCGTCATCAGCGTTTATCATTCTCGTGCGTACACACAATTAATTTATTCTACCAGCTAAAGCACGAAAATCCGATTTAACCAAAGAGTTATTTTACATCATCGTCGCTTCACATCGAAAAGAGCCTATACTATATATACTATAAAAACATATATCACTGCAAGAGAATCGAAGCAAAAAATATCCTATACGTAACAGAAGACGCAGCGTATAAACAAAACTGTGGGGAATAACCTGAGAGCTGGCAAGGGAAAAAAAGCATGAACTTGTGCTTACTGTGAGTTTTCAGAGAGAGAGAGAGAGAAAGAGAGAGAGTAGAGATGCTTCTCGGACCCCAGGTCTCTTGGAAAGAGGTCGTGCGCGCAATAATCTAAGAAATAACGTCGAAGGGGGATAATAGCCTAATGGATCGATGTCCGAAACACGATCCCCCATCTCACGGCCAGTTCCTCTCCATGTGTCCGTCCGTCCGTCCGTCTCTCTCTCTCACTCTCTATCTGTGTGGGTACATGTAAGTCTCTCTCCTCAGGCGAATGGACCTCGCGTTCGTTTCAGAAAGAGAGAAGGAGAGAGAGAGAGAGAGAGAGAGAGAGAGGGAAGGAGAGAAGACTGTCGGCAAAAGGCCACTGACTCCCGGCGCTGCGCACATCCGAGAGCCCCGCAATCTCCCCGGGCAGATCTGTCTGGTCTCTCTTTCTCTCTCTCTCTCACTCTCTTTCTCTCTCATGCTGCTGCTGCTCCTCCAAGGGCGTACGTATCGCACTATCGCCGAGAAAGAGAGAGAGAGAGAGAGAGAGAGAGAGAGAGAACCGCGGCGTTTCCATGCTGCCGCCGTATAGTGCATAGCGCGCCACGATACGCGAAAACCTATCCGGCCAATAAAATTACGAAACAGGCTGCAGCCAGAGAGAGAGAGAGAGAGAGAGAGCGAAAGAAAGAGAGAGAGCGAAAGAGAGAGAGCCACAGAGACTTTACTACATATCCTTTGCATTTTCTCTGGTCGCGCGTGCAATGCACCTTTATGCGACTCTCTATATTGTCTCTTCGCTTTATCTCCCGTACGCGCGTGTATATGTGTATTTGCGTGCGTGTGTACGCGCAGGAGAACGGAGCCTTTTTGTATATGCATGACGTGGATTTTTTTAGAGGCTCGCGTGCAGTACCCCAGCAGCAGCAGCAGCAGCAGCAGCAGCAGCTCTCCTTTTTATTTCATCGCTTCTCGGCTCGGAGATGCAAGGCAGCAGCAGCAGCAGCAGCAGCACCGCTTTGTTGTTGCTATCTCCGCAGAATGCAAGATATCAGCCTTTATTTCCTTTCTCTCTAAGCAAAAATAACACGCACACAGCGGGTCTTGCCAATTCTCTCGTTCCCCTATACCCTCGCACCGACTTTTTCGTAATTCATCCCGGCGTTTTGATATGGGAAAATGTTTCAAATGCAGAAAGGCATCAGTGGCCTGTACGCGCGAGTATAATTGAAATGAAACATTGTCGGTCTGCGAACAAACGTGCGGAGGGAAATTTTTAATGAAAACGCAATAGTCGAGGTTTTGTTTAAAGATTATTGTTACCGCAGCGCTTGTAAAAGGATAAACACAATTACTGAGAAATCTGCGTATTTGCTGCTTGAGTTCAATTCTTATATATGTGCGCTTGGCACTGGCGGTAAAATGTAATTTTAGCATTAGCATTCGAGTAGCTGCAGGTCATTAATAACCAACGCATCGAAAGCCACGATATTCTCGAAACATTATTATTATAGTTTTTAATGCGAAAAAGCGATTGCGCCGGACAAAGCTGTTTTCAAAAGCTATACACTATACGCGCCATTCAGCATGCCAAAACATTAGCGATACACAATGCCGCGCGATATAGAAAATAATGTTCAAGTATAATTGTGTGTATGCCCGAAGAAACAGTGGCGCTCTCGCGCAAAACCTGTTGCAATTGAAAAGGAGGGGGAGAGAGAGAGAGAGAGAGAGAGAGAGAGAGAGAGCCATAACGAAGTTATACTCGGCACAAATCATGGAATAACATTAAATAGCAAAATAATATTACGAAGGTATAGGTACGAAAAGGGGGCCGCGAAAAGTCAGGATGGCTATATACGAGCTAAAGG
The DNA here is from genome assembly GCA_900490025.1 of Megastigmus dorsalis. NCBI lineage: Eukaryota > Metazoa > Arthropoda > Insecta > Hymenoptera > Megastigmidae > Megastigmus > Megastigmus dorsalis. The sequence continues at coordinate 8,405 of UELU01141779.1, forward strand.
TTCGCTCACTGGCGGGTTGCGTTCGTTTGGTCGCGCGGCTTGTTTTATGAACGTATACGCAACGCTGCAACGTCCCGAAGGCCTCCGCTGTATAGTCTTTTCATTATTCATCCGCCACGCGGTTCCTCCTACGCTTGCTCTCTCTTTCTCTCTCTCTCTCTCTCTGCTTACACGTTTTTCCCCTCTCCCTCTCTCTCTCTCTCTCTCTCTTTTCATTTCGTTGGCGAAACAATGAAAAACCTGCTTTATAGCTTACTCGGTGCGCGTTCGCAGACCGCGAGGAGAACCGAGAGATATTTGATTTTCGCTCAGCGGAGCCCTCTTTCTATAATGGAAACTTTATATTCGCCATGCGTATTGAAATATCGCTATATAGAGTTTTTTGCACCGGGGCGACGTCGTGATTTATGCCCGCGGCTATATGCAATGCTGATTTTTTTCGCGGACGGTTAATAAATGGGAGATTAATTGTATATCGGCCCGGTGTATCTCCCTTACTACAACAGCTTGTGTATACATATATATATATATATATATATATATATTGGTTGAAGGTGAAGTATTTATTAACGGAAATGATCAATTTATTAATGTAATCTTAATACGATGTGAAACGACTGTTATATCATGAATAATTTGGGCTAAATAATAGATTTATTTCAGAGCACTTGTAGAGAATTTTATAATTATATTCCAATAAAAAACAAGTTCAGAAGAGTCTTGAATTTTTTTCAAATAAAATGGAACTTTCGTAATGAGCTCATGACTAAATGCTGTATTTCATAGAATCCATCAACAGAAAACATTACGTTAATAGTTATTGGTCAATAAATATTTTTATGTCTATCCGTTAATAGTAATGATTAGAAATAAATATTCAATAATTTTTTAAAAAGTATACATTTTTTCTAGTAATCTTAATCTATGTCATGTTGTGAAATCAGTTTTCACGAGAATCATTTTAAAAGAATTTCTTGTATATACTCAATTAGTATAACAGTTAGACCTACTATTACGTTTTTTACTTAAAATATATTGCAAATTACGCAGTTTCTTATACTTTAAAATAAGATAAGTTTTATATCGATATTTATTGCAAAATTATAAATACTATGTATCAAAATAATAATAAAAAAAAAAAAAAATACGAATAGTCAATCTTACGAAACGCAAATACAACGAACAGCTCCGCATCATACCTGGCAGCATATTATTCAAGTTTCGCTGAAAACTCGCTCCCCATGCACACCGTTGAGAATCCACCAAAAACGCTTCTACATATATGCACGCAGGCAGCACTACCACCAGCCAGACACGACCAAAAAAAAAGCGTCTTCAAGCACGAAAAATACCATGGTCTCTCTCTCTGAAGAGTTCCGAGAACAGCGATTTCTGCGGCATCGACGAAGATTATACCATAAAAATCATCGCCCGGTCCCGAAAAAGAAATAGCAGGTCCGCACGCCGCGGCTATGTATATACACCCGAGAAGCGCAGCAGTAGTAGTAGTATATCTGGAGCTAAACTCGCGCGGGTCAGTTTTAATGGTAGCAGCAAAGCCGAGAGGAGAGAGCGAGAGAGAGATTCGGTTGTTCGCCGAGAGAGTCGAAGCCACAGCAGCAGCGTGCACGCAACAGAGGCTCTCTCTCTCTCTCTCTCTCTCTCTCTCTCTCTCTGTTGCACACACTGCACGGGCTGCATCTGCATATAAATCACCGGTTGGACAAGCTCGAAAAGCCCGGGCCTCCTTGCGGCTAGTCTCCGCTGCTGGTGCTGCTGCACCACACGCCAATAACCGCAAAACTGCCTTTTCTTGCGCGCCCGCTTGCGTGTGTGCGTGCGTGTGTGTAGAGACACGGGGGCTTATATCGTTCCGTCCCGGCAAAAAAATCCTGCGCTCCCCCTCTCTCTCTCTCTCTCTCTCTCTCTGTTTTATGACGCGAGCAGCAGCAGCAGCAGCAGCGGACGGAAGAGACGCAACTTTTTGGCGCTCTCTTTTGCAGCGAATATATCTGATACACACAATGTGTACATGTGCACGCGAGTATAATATTTCGCCGCCCTGAAAATTATTATTGCTCGCGTGCGTGTGCATACAGTGTACACACACGTGCAGGTGTGTGCATCCATCCGTCCGTTACGCTCGTGTGCGCACTGCAACCACTCGAGTTATACTGCACAACTTTTGACTTTGAATAATTCACGCGTCGCTTTGGAGCGACAAGTTTTCGGAGGAGAGGGTGGTGGGTTGCCGGTGATTTTGGATGCAGCCGAGCAGCGATGTGTTTGTTTTCTTTTGTTTCCTTTGCGCTCGCACCCGAGAGAGAGAGACTCACAATGTGCACCTCTTTATGGGCGAAAGCAGCGCTTAAAAGACTGTTAAAGCAGGTACAAGAGTCGTAATTAAGGCGCCAAAGGGGAGGGACACACACACACACTGACACACTCGCTGCTGCTACTCTCTCTCTCTCTCTCTCGAAGCCCTCCTTTGTAAAGAAGATTTTTATCGTTCTTTCTTTTTCGTCGTGGACGAGAGCGTCGAGAGTGTGGAATTCGAGGTTTGAAAGAACGAGATTGCGCGGGCACTTCTTTTTATTACCTCGTAGCTATATACAATGTTTGGCTGTAGAATTTAGGATCGGGTTATAGATATGGTACAAATAAGTTATTCCGTTGCTGGAGATCTCTCGGCTGTATCCAACCTCTCGCCCCGTTCGCACAGTCCGAGGGGGTATACAGAGCTTATAAAAGACTTATATATTGCACGTTCGATTTAGCTCGGGTTCTTGCTGCAGCAGCGAGAGAGAGAGAGAGAGAGAGAGAGAGAGAGAGAGAGAGAATTTCGATGGTAGATTAAGCCGAAACGGAAGTGTGGATCATGCGAGCAGATATAATAGAGAGAGAGAGAACGAGCGGGTCTGTTAAGACTCACCTTAGCCTCCAAGGTTTCCAGATGGGCCATTCTTGGTTCTATGAACTGTTGGCTCGGCGATCCTGTACTCGTGTGCAAAGCCGTCTGAAATCACAAAATACACAAGCGCCTCGTTATATTTCTATACACATTGTTGGCATAATAATAATAATAATAAATAAATAAATAAATAAATTGTACTGCTGCGGCGCATTGTGCGAAGTAATTTTAAGTCGGGGGGGCTTTTCTGTATATAGGAATATAATAATCAAAATCATCGTTGGTCTGCCTGATGCGTATACCTGTAGTAGTTGTAATGATGCAATTCGAATTGAACCGGTAATTGTGTTTCGCTGATTCAAATTACGATTTTAATTAATATGTTCGTGTTATATAGGATGTAGCTGTGTTGTGGAATCGTGATTGCAATTATAGCTATGGTTTAAGTGTGAAAATATTGTATTGTATTATATCAATTAACGCGAGTAATAAACAGTATTGGTAGTCTTTAATTACTTTAATTTGCCTGCGAATTAATGCATGACTTATATCGAAGCTATCAAATTAAATGCAATATTTTAATTTGGTTTTTATGAATAACGGATTATTTTCAACCATTTTCTCGAACTGCTCTTCCATACATTTGCATGCGATAAAGTTTCAAAATTAATTATTTACTCTCGTTAATTTAATTACGATCTTTATTGTAATTTTGATGCGTATAAGTTTATTGTTTTATGTAACAATGCCGCGTGGAACAGCTATGAAGATTTATTCTGGTTTATTCTTATATTTATTACATATGCGAAGCTTTTCATACAAAGAAAAGATAACGTGATGTATATACGCAGCTAAATTATTATAATCTATACTGCTATTGTTATCACGCGCCGTAACTATTTTTAATAGATAAACAAGTCTTTCATAATCTCGCAAAATAATATATCCTGAAGCCCGATTCTCCTCGAATTTAAAAACTCAAATATAAAATTGTTGTTTGCAAATGCATCTATATTCTTGCCTGGACAAACTTCGGTTATACAACACACGCACAGAAACTAAATGCAGCACTTTTTTCCCCACTCGACGTTATTCCAGAAAGTTCCATAAGACCAAGATGCTATTTTCACATTTGTATGTAGATTGTAGACTAGTTTTTAAAAAAGTAACTCCTTAATTGATAATCCCCCGGGAGCGTTCCACATAGTTTCCGCTATACTGCCATGCCATGCCACCTTATTATACCAATCCTCGGATCGCTATTAAAGAATAGCATTAAGAGTCTTTTGCATCGAGTATACGTATATATACACAAAGAAGCATACTTTTTTCCCCGGCGATATAATGGACGTTGCGCATTAGCATCGGCTACATTATTTCCGACAAAAAAATAAACGCGTATCCGCGTATGGAGCAGCGCGTCCGAAGTACGCGTATACTCGACATACATATATATACCGTTGCAAGAGAGTATAAATGATATCTCGGGGGAAAAAAGAAGTAAGGATCGGTCACGAATTCCTAAATTTTCCATATTCGGTGTATACAACGTTCCTGTGTGTCTTCCAGTTCCCTCGGCACACACTGACATACACTCATACTTCCGAAAGGGACTAGCGAGTCGAACCTAAGGGCCGGAATAAAAGTAAAAAAAAAGGTGAAGAGCCCACAGAGAGAAGAGGCGCATCCGAGATATACATATACGCGTATAGACCGAGGAGGTATGTAGGAAGGAGGTATATACAGGGAAGGAAGGTAGTTGTCGCAAATAAGAGACCGCAGGGCATAGGATATACCGACATCGGCGAACGAGACGCAGTAAGAAAGAGAGAGATAATGCAAAACCGTTGCAACCTCTCTTTCTCTTATATATACTCCTTCACGTCTGTGTGCGTGTGTGTGTGTGTGTGTGTGTGTGTAGAGCTGCTTACACGGCACTCGCGAGGCTCTTTGGAATATTTCGATGCGCGGCCGCAGTCACGAGTGTTACATACGACTATACAGCTATGGCGAGTGGGGCTCCTTCAACCGACCCTCCAATGCCGAGAGACACCTACGGGCTATATACGAATCTCTCCGCGCAAAATACGTATCCTTATAGAGGCGCTCCGCACACTCCTGCTATTACACTACTTCTCTCGCATTCTTTCGACGAGGGTTTAGCCTAATATCTCTCTTTAGTTGGGCTATATACTTTTTTACTTCCCCCCAGGTATAGCGCGGGTATACCTTTTTATACCGTGTTTTATTTGCGCTCTTGAGCTGGAACTAAGGTCTTCGGGCGCTATTGCCGCACCAAGATATGTGTGTGTGTGTGTGTTTAACCGATGCTCTGCGTGTAACCAGTCCAGAGTGTATTAAACACAGTCGTACACTTGAAAAGGACACGTTGGTGAATTAACTAATGAAAGTGGTATGTCTCAAGTCGCTTAACCATCGTGTAAGACAAGCTTCTCTTTATAGCTGATGGTGCATTTGGTAGATATTTGAGAAAGATTTTAAACTGGTATATATAATCAATGTGTTATACAGTATGATTTTTACGTTAAATGGAAGCATTATATTCACGAAAGAGCTGCGAGTTCGAGGAAAGGTCGGACAGTTCATCCGCCGAACTGTTTCCATGCGCACGCGAAGGGATATGCGAGAGTATATCTGTTTAGCGATAGCGGATGATTTTATCTTCCTGCGGAGAGTCCCTTATATGCTATAGTAACGGAGACTCTCTCTCTTGCGGCTCTTGTTGGACGATCGCCTAGAGAGAACTCGACTCTCATCCTCGCATGAATCACGAAACAAGAATATATCGTGTGAGAGGTATAGCGCCAGACGCGAATCAAAGCATCGGTGGCGACAATTATTATATGCACGTCTGGCCTGTTCGAATTGATTTCATTGAGGCAATAAAGTAGGAGTGCCGAGTCTTTTAATTAATAATCAAATTTTAATTGAAGCTGTGGACTCGTTGATAAGCCTTTCATATCTGCCGCGTATTAAATTTTAAATTGTATAAGTACGAGTTGAAATTTGAGATTTATCTCGGCGTCTCGCGTTTGCGCGATAACGTCGTGACATTCTGTGACCAATATTAATGTGTCTCAATTCTTATTTGAATATTGTAGTTTTCTTGTATTGTATCCGTAGTTTAGTAAGAACAATTTTATTGAACGTCTGGTAGCTATATGTGAAGCCTTCGGCGATGCATTCCTCATAAATTATGGTATCGAATAGGAAACGGTTCTTCGTATCAATTTTAATCATTGTTTTTATATTCTAACAGATGTATAGGGTATTTAAATAACCGTCTCGCGTATTTTAATTACCCGATTATTGTTTTATCGTCATAGAAAACATTTGTCATAATATGTAGATTTTGCAATTACCACTGTCAAACGATTTTATTTTTTTTAATTAAGAATTTCTCAATACGAATTATTCCTCCATTGGATACTCCAGCTTTTACTGACACCATGGTAGTAATTCAATTTCCATTATCAAATACAAAAATTGTTATACATTTACGCACACGGGTAATCACAAATTCGAAGTAAAATGTGATATTCTTCATCATTCATAACTACAAGTTAAAAAAAGCGCAAAATGTATAATAAATCTCTTTTTCTTTTACGCTGTTATTAATTGAAATTGTATTTCAATTATAAGACACTAAATCAACGGTCGTTTAGAATCTCAAACTGTGCATGGGGTAATTAAACAAACCCGGAAGAAGCGCCTAGACTTTCGAAAGGCGCATGTATATAATTAGCCTGCGCTACTGCGGCATCTTCGCCGTCTTTCCTACGAACACTAAACTCCCGTAACTTAAAGATTAGAAAATAATCCCCGAGTAACATTTCACTAAAACAGTATGCACCGTAAAATGCGCAATGCTTCAATAAAATTCCTAAATTAATTTCCAAGCTGATGTCAATGGTATATAATGAACGCGCGGAAAACGTCTATACAGAGAAGTTTATAAGAAAGCAGTCGACTAATAAATCTCGGGCCCAGTCTGTTTGCATTAAGGGAACATGAGTAGCCATTAAACGAGAATAATTTTGCGCGCTCATATCGCAACTGAAATCAAGCGGCACATCTGCACACACACACACACACACAATCGAAATCCAAGAGTTGCGAATTCCTCCTCCTCAGCATCAAGGAGAAGCAGCAGCAGCAGAAGCAAAGATTGAAACGTCCTCGAGTCGAAAGACGAGGCGAATAGGGTGGATATATATACGGTATCCCTTACACCCAACCCTCTAAATTTACGTTCAATTAAAGTCGAATCAGTTTCGGGAAATCTCGAAGCATGGAGAGGCTCGGATATCGCGATTGGCCTCAGCCCAAGCGTCTCACCACGTACATTATACCTGTGTAGGTTACATCGTCGTCGTCGTCGTCGCGGCGGCGGCTCGTGCTTTATGGCTCGCAGGGAGCAAGAGAGCCGGAAATTTGCAGCACTGCAGTGGCTCCTGCTGCTGCTGCTGCTGCAGTACCAGAGGCTACAAGACAAAGATGGCTTGCGTCTACGGAGTCTTAGGAGAGAGATAGAGAGAGAGAGAGCGAGAGAGACGAAGAGAGCCATTGCCAGGCCGACTAATTGCCCGCTGGTCGTTAATCGTGTCGCGCGCACACACGAACAGCCCAAGGTGGGCAGGATATTTATTGCGTCGACCGGGAGAACACAGACCTTTCCTCGAGCTCCTCTCTCTCTCTCTCCCCCTTCATTGTATATATCCTCTTCATATACATGAGTGTGTGTGTGTGTGTGTGTGCACGCGAGAGGTAAGAGAGTCTGGTGCGTAGCTGCAAAAATGTTGCAGCCGAGAATATAGGCGTGCGTTTGTATACAGGCAAACACTACGGAACTCGCGCGTACACACCTCCTACGTATTTTGCGGCTACAGAACGGATGAGTATATATATGAGCTCCGCGTGTCTAACGGCTTTATATATGTGTGTATAGAAGGTGCGAGCATGTACATGTGTGGACCGAAAAAAAAAAGGGGGAAAAAGTGTTGACGCCGGCTATGGTATTAGTTTTCCATAAAACGCTTTTTAGCCGCGACCGTGAGCGAGAGGAGGAGGGCCGCGCGCGACTTTTTTTATTTATGGAAATTTCAACGTTTAACGGCCGATCGTATTTCCTGGACAAGATTGATTATGTACGGAAGGGCGGCTTACCGGTAATCTCGAGAGCTGCGCCGCGGCCAACTTTAGTGTGTATTGCGGACTTTTCTCGGTGGCTTATATACTCGACCATTTTTTTTTTCGTGTATATAATTGCTGGGGTTTTCGCCGTTGAGGTTTTCGCGTGGGTGTATTGAGTTATTGTGGGATCGATGCATACTTGGGATTGATTTTAATTAGACTGTTTGCTTGCTTTATAATTTTAGGTATTATAGCCGTGTGATACAAAGTGTTGCGTTGCAAAATTTTGTTCTTGAAGTATATGTAAAATAGGATTGTATTATTTACTCAATTCAATCCTTACCGCTGTTTGCTTTCACGCGAATTCCAAAATCAACATTAATTCAAAATTTGTAATTGTTTTAGGATTATATCGGTAGAGTGAATTTCGTATCGATGGAAAATGTTCAAATGCGTTATGCATGCACTAGTGCAGGAAGAATAACATTTAAGGATATACATACGAATTCACTTTGTTATTATAAAAGTTATCGCGGAATTAATCATTACTGTAATTGAATTTATCAAGCGAGTTGATTCTATAATGTGGTGGCTGTACCAAAGCTTGTTCACATATATGTTTATTTATTAGCTTTAAATTATAACGTTGTTTCATATTTAACAATTATATATTTGCATATTTATTGAATAATCGAGTCGATAAAGCTTCCTTTTCAATAATCAAGATAATTTATGCTCATACATTAACCGAAACTTTTTCAAACAAATGTGAATATAATATTAATTAAGTATAAAATCATCTTTTTTTTATATTCCATCGACAAGAAGTAAATGTCGAATACGTATATAATACGCAACGGATGGAAACTGTTAAACTGCAATGTTTCGAAACGTCCGCGATAATTTCTATATCATTACATAAAACATTTCCTCCCGTTCTTGTACACCACGCATTATTAAAATTCAATTTGAAATTATCCAGGATTACAAAAAGGAAAAAAAAGCCCCCCGCCGCCCAGCAATTCCAGGGAATCATACGACGCTCGGAAATTAAACGATACATCTTTCTCGGAACTGAATCAACAGGCTCAACGCTCCATAACAGCGGCGCTCTGCGAGTGACAAGTAAAAATGACTTTTTACCGGAAAAAAGAGTTAAGCGAGAGAGAGAGAGAGAGAGAGAGAGAGAAACGTTGATTGGCCTATACGCTAACCGCGATCTTGTGTCGTTTTATGCAAATCAGTGATACGTTCGCCTCGGTCCAATGCGTGTGTATGCGCGCGCTCACAATTATACCTATATATACATATAGCGGGTGTGTGCAGCTCGCGAGAGTGTGTATATATACATACGCAGGTACTGGGAAGCAAAGCGAGATATATATATATATAGTTGGAGAGAGGGACTGCATGTTATATATATTCATGTGTATATAGGATGCAAGTCCCTCTCTCTCTCTCTCTCTCTCCTGGTTTATCCCTGGAGCGTGCAATGCGCCTATGCGCACCGCCGCAGCTGCACAGCTGCAGAGCTCTGCTTTATACGGTCTCCAGGTACTAGTGGAGAGCTGCTCTCGGGATCAGTACACTTAGAGGTCAAGGGCAACGTCCAGCGGTTTGTTCGACGGTCCCCCTGGTACCGACGCTATCTCTCCTCTATATCGCCTGGACTTGTACAAACACACACACACACACACACACATATTCACAGGCGAATACGTCTCGCGCCTATGCACACAACCAATGTGCAAATATATTATACGAATCGCCATCGAGTGGTCTTTTTTTAAACTATCAATTTCAGATGCTTGAGATGTGTGCCTCGATGTTCTTTATATAGGGAATTCATTTGTTATTTGGTTCGTTTGGTGTTGTTTTTTGTTTTTGTATTTCAAATATGGAGTATCGAAAAATGAATCCATATTTGTTGAGCGTAAGTAAAAACACTGAGAGTTTAAAAATTGTTTATCGATAGAAGCGTGACGAAGAATGGAAATGTTATTTGATCCTGAAGCCATGAACGAACGTTAAAATGTGTTATCATATTTACTTTTTCGTTTTATATCAACTAACAATGAAGAGCAGATTTCGTAAGAATCAAAAGCATATTTTTAAATAAAGTATGAATATTTCAAGATTTTTTTTTAACATTAAAAAGCTTTCTCTAGCAAGAAGTAAAAGCTTCCTTGCCAACTTCATTACTTCTAACAATTGCGGAAAATGTTTCACCGGTTCGTACAAGTCCAATAATTAGAAAGTTCCGATCGATATCAATGAAACCAATTTTCGAAAGTTGTACAACCTCTTAAATATTTCTATTCCTTTCAACATTCTTTAAGGACCTCGTTAAGTGGAATTAATACAATTATTAACAATTTCGAATTATAACGAAAAATATTTATAATTTTATTTAATTTATTTTAATTAATTTTTTCCGCCAACACATATTTACCAGCATTTTTACTTAACATAACAAAGAGATTATTTTGTAATACGATGAATAAATAAATTTACAATACACTTTTTAAGAACTCTCTTATTTTATGATTTTATAATACTAAAAAGTAAATAAATCTGTCATACAATATTTATAGCAGAGCACTTAAATTTTAACATTATTAGCCATTTTTTTATGAATATTATTTTATTAAATTAACGCATTTTTATTATGAATACATTTACGCTTTTAATAAGTTACAAGGTTTTATGAAATTAATTTTAATTCTATTTAAACTCTTCGCTCAAAAAGGAACTTTACAGCCAATCCCATCAAACAAAGGCTTCAATAAAATAGTGTCGTATAGATCCCAGAGAAAGAAGAGTAGTTTACTTTTGAGACCAACTGAAACAATGCTGTCCTTAAAGCATCGTTCTTTGTTTCGTTTTAATTCGACCGTTAGTTTTAAACATTATCGCAAATTGTTTTAATTCATATTCATAATAGAAATGAAAACGAGCTTTACGTTGGCGAATCTTGTTAAAATTAAAAAATAAAAATTCCTTTCTATATGCAAATGATATTCGTATAAGACTTGAGCACAAACATTGATCATTCCTCCAACTACAAGACAAAGGGAAATGTTATTCATATTTTTATCTTGCTTCGGGTATAAGATCAAAATCAATTCACGTAATCAATATCCATAATGCTCGAACTTTCCGCCAGCTGAAACGATCGGATCGTATACATTAGTCTGATGGATTAGCGAGCCGGGCATGAAATTCAAATGAAAACGATGAAACAAAAAAGAAATGGGTAAAAGAATAAAAATTGTAAAAAGAAGGAACCGAAATCCTTGTGTTTGATTTACGATATACTTTCAAAGATCGCTTTATTCCGTCAAGGATGAGCTTGCCGTCTCTCCCTGCCAAGGTGCGTCAATCATGCTCTTTCGCAGCAGCAGCGGCTCAAAACAGCACCGGTGCAGCATCTCCCCCGTTTTTCGCGTCTCGTTTCTCTCGTCCGCTCCTATCCTCTACTCATTTTAAATTTTTCGCCCGTGAGATACTCTTAATTGCCTTAGCGTAGTAAATGCTAACAAACGCACATGGGTTATTGCTTCTATAGTCTCTTTTTGTCTAAGAAGTTTGCTTGGCAATACGTTTAACCCCTTAGTCGAGTTCTCATCGTATGATGTGATTTCTCTCAGAACCTACATAATATTTTTGTCTCGACTTTAGACTTACTCACATTAGACGAGTACATGATTCTAATAAGATTTAGTACTGGGTATAGTTCTCAACGACTTTCATCTTGACACGGTCTTTGAAACAATTATATCGTTGTCATCAAGCAATTCTACTTTCGGATAGCTTAATAGAATTATAATGATCTTTTGAAGAATGATACCCGTATAAGTATTAATACGCAGCACTCGTTATTTTATGATTATACTTTTCAGATTTATTTTCTTTGACATTAAATTAAATACATAATTCATACGAAAAAAAATCTTTTACCGAATGGTGTTTCACTAAACGAAATGAATTATTCTCAGGTAAAGAAAGAAGAAATTCAAGATTTAGTGGAAACGATGTGCTTTATAGTTCTTAGAATCTTGCTTTAGCGAGAAAGATTTTCCACGAAACTCCATTTTTCTCATGAATTGATGCAAAATGAAACTGATTTACTCGAAAGTTGGTTATACTTTTCAGTGGCATGGAATGAATGCAAGCAGGTCAGACCAGAAGAGTTGAATTGTTTTAAGTTTTTTTAACGATAATATTATTAATGGTTTTATGTGCCAAATAATCCAACTTTATTTCCTATGAGGATTCAGAGGAAATTAAAAAGACCTATGAATGACAGTAATGCTTCGACTGTAATAAATTGTTTAGAAGAAGTATTTAATATTTAAATATTGTATTTTTACTTTACAGCTGCTCAATAACATTAAATTGTTCACGAACGATTTTCCACCTAGAAATAAAGCTTTAAAAATAATGTAAATGTTGAAAATGTAAATAAATAACAAAAGCACATCGAATACATCGTTGTCCAAATATTGCGATCCATTAAACGAGTGTTCCTTACAGTCCATTTTATTTTTATCGTTTACCTTGATCACGAAATAGTACATTAAAGTAATTGACACATCGCCGAACGAAAAAACATCCCCATGGCACTCTCTTTAATCGACTATTCCTGTATAGAACGCCCGACGCATTATCTTTAGATAATACCAGCACTCTTTTTTTTCGTTTTCAAGTAAACCCTTACGTTACAGCCGGTATCGGCCACGACTTTTTATCACGAATATACGAAATCCGTAGACTATAAGGTACGTGAAAATGGGGCCAGGGAAAGAAGCGCGGGCGAAGAATTTTTTCTTTCCCCCGTCTCGCAAGCGCATTTAATGCTGCGCCAAAGGCGACCTAATTCGATCGGCTGCCTTGGCTGCTCTTTCCCTGGGTGACGAAGACAAACGAGGTTCATCCACTTCCTTCGGGCTCGCTCCTTTTTTCCTACGACAAAAGGGAGAAGAAAGCTTATATACGCCGCCGCCGCTGCTGCTGATGCTGTTACTGCACCCTATATACGGAAAGTTTCAGCGATCGCTGCTCTTGCGTACGTCTGATCTTCGGTAATTTTCTGGGGCCATTAACGCCCGAATCCGTGCGGGCTAGGCTGCTTCGACCGAGTCATTATGCGGTCCTTCCGAAATTCCGAATGAAAAAGGAGCTCTTTTTTATTGAACCTCCGCCTTTCGCTTTTATTTTTCGCAGCGATCGGGAAGCATTCCATGATGAATTAGCTCGTATATCGATTAAAGTCTGGAAAACGCTTATTACAGTTTTTGTGCGCTGAGAACTTATAATTCTGTGTAATTTTAATATGATTGAGCCTGTGTAAAATGAATGTAATATTAATCGAGTTTGGACCAAGAAGAAAAAGTTTACATTAAATATTCAACTCCATATTGCTATTATGAAAAAAAGGGAAATATTTCGAATTTCACGATTTTTTTTATGATGTTATCAAAATGAAATCGTTACATGACATAAGTTTGAAAGGTATCAAACTGGAAAAATTTCTTTGACACCTAATCCTGAATTCCATAGTATGTTGCATGAAAAGCTTACTTTTGAAAGTAACTTTTACATTCTTTGACACATGATTCTATTTGTATTAAAATATTATATAACTAGTTATGTCTACATGGTTCAATATCCCAGAATACTATAATTTGTAAGAATATGGAATATCAAGTTCAGTTAATCAATTTTTACATTTTTAATGAAAACAAATCTATTTATATAAACACTTCGATAATTGTTTGCGAAACCAAGTAACCTTGCAAGAATATTTATCCAGCGGAAATAAATAAATGAATTACTGATGCAAGATTTCGTGCTGCTGGCACTGGTGCCATTAAGCGTCTTTTTATACCGATCATTATTTATAAACATTTTTATGGGGAAAAGTGCACTTCTGCCTTGTGCATACCAGTTTTTTGCTTCGCGCGAGCTCAACGCTGGCGGTAAAGTCACGCGTTGTTTTTACATCACTCTAAATGCACCACTTTATTCCCGGCGGTAGGTTTACAGCCGACATAAATGTGAGCTCGGGTGATGTTAAAAAAACCAGGTTACCCATGCGTTTATTCACCAAAACGCTTCTTCTTCTTTGATGCGTGCTCTATTTTTATATTAATTTATTTGCCAAGTTAAATTATGTACGACGAATTGAAATTAACAAGCTGGAACTGCGTGAAACTAAGTCGACCGGTAAGACATTTCCTCGATAAATTGACAGCAAATTAATTAGCGTGAAATCTAAGGAATGCAATAATTTATCTTCACTAACACTATGAGCACAGAAATATATTGGAAAAATTACTATTTTTTAAATGTATTAGAATATACAAATTATTCTGCATAAATTTATATTAAAGAAGTCAAGGTAAAGTTTAAACTTTGTTTTTTACTTATGGTTTTGATTTAGATTCACGATCAGATTAAGATTATATGTAATTTGGCCTCCCCACAGCGTAACCACTTCTTTAATTGTATTGTCATTTTTTATTTTATATTACAGTTCACTTCTTCAAGGACTAAAACCTAAAAGTAAACTGTGATCCATCACAGTCTTTCATTATTGCACATAGTATTTCCTAATTCTAAATATAACATAGTTTTGGGGCTTGTATTTTACTTGTTCGATTTGATTGCGTGATTGCAAAATTTCATTTTCGCAATCGTAAATCGTATATTTATAATACTCGGCATTACAATCACTTATGAACTTTCGATTTTCGTGCGCCACAGTTATTTCCAGTCGAAAGATGAAACACCATTCGATTATTATACGAAAATGATGCCGTGACCTTCCTCGAATTCGTTGTAATTGATCTTAGTCACGTAAGGATATGTTTATTTCAGAAGCCTGTGATGTTAACTGTAAACTGTACTTTCATCTCGTGATTGTACCCTAGTACGTATAATACGTGAAATTAGCGGCACGGTAAATTCTCGGAGATTGGTTTCAATATTGCGCTAGTGGGAGAAAGGCGTTTTGCAAAACAGTAAAGGAAAAATAAGGTAAAAATAGTTGAGCATGTTGAACGAGTTGAAAATGTTCTACCATAATATCAGTACTTATTCAAAATGACTGTTTAAAAATAGAAGAAAGTGAAAATGTAATGAAAAATTCAATTTATGGTATGAAAGCAGTTTTGCACATGAATTAAACTGGATTATGTCTCAGCACATTCTTCTACTGAAGGTAAATCCAAGTTATTGTAAATTTCTGTTTTAAATTTATCTAAGAATTGTAATTATAAACATATTTGTGTAATATTTCCTGATAAAGTAAACGAGTAAATATGCCATTACAGGATAGTATTATATATGAACAATTTCTCATGCGTATTCAATTACTCGAATATGTTTTAATCCATTAATCTTATGAAAAAAAAGCGATGCGTAAATTTGATATTTTATTTTAAGCAATTGGATATTTGTTCTCTAAAACCAATACTTTTGCATGCACTTAAAAAAAAACTAATAATTTAAAGTCGATTTTGCTATTACATGTTATTTTTAGGTATACATCAATGACTTCAAACCACCTTCAAACCCATAAGGCATTAAAAATAGAGGCACTACATCCTACTTGCAAATTTATTTTATCGAACTTTAAATATAGTTAAGCAATTCGTTTGTTTGATTTAGTACAAATGGCTTGTTTAAAATATCTCTCTTGTTTTCTCCGCCATGCAGTTCTTTGCCGTGTGAAATTGACGTTGCGCAAATGTAGACTTGATTATCCGTTACGCAGTGTAACAATGTAACCAGCGCGGCAAAAGAAATTCTATTATAAACAAAAAAAAGTCAGAGGAAGACAACGCACGAATATATACCGTAACGCAGCAACAATAATCTCCATGTTTTTTTCAAATAACTATAATTCCGTTAGTCGTGCGCGTAGACAACGCGTGAAATTACTGCACGCACTTCATAACATAATGCAGTTGAAAATTATTATTAGCGTAAATACAGAGGAAAGTGAGTTATGCCGGCAGATTTTATCTCCTCGCGAGTGCCGAGGAGAGTTGGCGTATAGGGTGTTTGCTACGTCTCGGCCGCCGCGAGGGCAGAGAGAAAGAGAGACGCCGAAAGTGCCTGGAAATATATAATGGAATAAAGAAGAGAGAGGGAGAGAAACGCACGCCCGGAGGCAAAACTTACTTTTACTCCGCGCGCGCGGAGAGGATCGAAACCGCGAAACTTTGAGGTGTATATGCACGAAACCGGACGATCGGCTATATCGTCTTTCTCTCTCCGACGGAGCGGCGATCTTCCGTGAGAAGCGCATTATTTCTCACGGCGTGTATATATTATAAGTCCACTACGCGACCGGAAGGTGCGTGCGTAATAAAATATCGCTTAACTTGACATTCCTATAATATATACGTAACTGGTGTACATGGATATAGCTTTGGTAATTCAAACTTATGATTTCTATATAGAGAGCAATTCCGATAGCGACGTCACTCGAGTATATTCAGGGTCGATGAACTACGTCGGTTGACTCTGCAACACTTCATTTATAAATGAAACTATTACTAAAGAAATTTTGAATAAAACGCTAAGATTAAATCGTGTAATATTCTTTTTAACTTTGCTTTATTACCTATAGATATGTGGTTAAGTTTTAACGTTTCGTTACTTCTTTACAACAGGATGAAATTCGCATAGAATTTATTAATGAGTAGCAATTACGAGCAGTCAAATCATCATTACTTTTAAAACACCAGTGGTCCCCGCCATGGCTATAGCTGAAATATATTTCGTCAGCAGATGAAAGTTAATTAGCCTTGGCGCGGACACCAAACAAGACATAAAAATATTTTACACATCGAGATACACATCTCCCGCAGCGTTCGTTTATTTTGAATAATAAATTTCGCTCTGTGTTTGACGCATTCGAGCAGTATCGGATACAACGCTTTAATTAAAAATATATAACCACATTAAACGCACATTATCCATTTAAAATGTATAATTGTTTCAATTTCGCTGATTAATTGATTCGAGCGGGTGTGAAATAAAAATGACCTGCCACATTGCAAGATTGTTGTGCATGTGTGTGTGTGTGTATGTAGGAATGCAAGTGGATGATGCGTAAACGAGTATCACCGGTTTTATCTCGCACCTTGGAACGTAAGAACCGATTAATGTTAATATGTTCTGTAATAAAAGTACCTATTATCCCTCCGAGGTACAGTAAAAGAATGTTTATTAGTATCCTTGATCGTGGAACGAATTTTTGTATGATTGTATTTTGAGAATTACAACAACAAAAATTGCAAAGCGCTTTATCGCGTCTGTCACTTCCAGAGATAGAATAATGATTGATCGAATTCCTGTGGTTAATTGAATAATTCAATCATGTTTTTTTACACAACACAATATATATTTTGTTATTAAATAATACTTTAACGTTACTTTTTCCTTCAAATAAATATTTACCAAATGAAAAATGCATTATAATGGTGTTAAAAGTGCAACGTGTTTTATACAAGACTAGCAAGGGCAGCGAAATATACCTGTACTTTATTTACCGTGGAAATAGCTTAAATCCAATTAGGATTTAGTCGCTTAGAAGAACGCCTTGAGAGAAAGTATATTATTGAATAAGACGGCAACGAGGCATAGCATATTGCCAGACCTTGTAACACTTATTACCTTTGGAGATATACGAATCAAAAGTATAAAAGTTGAAGACCTCCATCCTCCCTTTTCCTTGCTTTTCTGTATTATATATATACGCACAACTTCGAGGAAGAGAGCCTCGAGCTCAAAAGAAATTAAGCGCAAATTTTCATTTCACTCTCTCGCGGTCACCATCAGAGAGAGAGAGAGAGAGAGAGAGAGAACGACGAAAAAGAAACATCAGTCCACTCTTCCTCCCCGCAAATCAATTTAACTTTAAGCTCGTAATCTTTTAGCGGACACGGACAGAGAGAGAGAGAGAGAGAAGAAGAAGACGAAGGAAGATGGTCAGGTAGATATATAGAGAAAAGAGAGGCCTGGTTTGCGCGCAAGCGAGCGGTGCACAGAGAGACGCAAGTTGCCTTTTACGTTAAGTACTATCAATTAATTCCATTCAAAGACCGCCTTTTCTCTCTCTCTCTCTCTCTCTGTCTCTCTCTCGCTCGGTCTCGGAACAAAGTCAACCGTTGGCGCGATTCTCCCCGAGAGCCGTAATTCAATTGAATTCCCCGCGAGAGCGCGCGTGTCGCGGTCGTCGTCGTCCTCGTCGTCGTCTGTATAAAAGAAGCCGCATGCTCAAGAGAGACAGAGAGAATATATACATATATACACAGCAGGTTACAGCTCTTCCCTCCGCTCGACGGCTAATCGAGACGCAATTAAAATCCGAGCGAGGAGCGCGAGTGGCTATGGGTACTGCGGCATCGCCCGCGGCTGCCTGCTCCATACACATCCCATGCGGACCGGCTGGCGCGTTTCGTTGCGCGCGTTAATCATCACGGACTCTCTCTCCCTCTCTCTCTCTCTCTCTCTCTCTGTCCGTGTTCCCTGGGCCTAATGCGCGGGTGTTGGTGCCACGCGGCGCAACCACACACCAGATGAGTCCTATCTACAAAGCGATGCGAGTCTGCCAGTGTAGACTCTCGAGTGCAACGAAGTTACGTCGAGGCAATGTAAGAGGCTGCACGGCCGGGACGAAAAGACGTACCTACGCGGGCGCACCGGGTAAACGCCCATCTTGCGTGTACAGTGTATACGCGGGGATCGAGCGAGAAGCGAAAGAGGGAGAGAGAGAGAGAGAGAGACCCGGAAGGAGCTGCTATAGAGAGATGAGGGGCTTCTAGCACTCACTCTCTCTCTGAGACCCGACGCAACGGCTTGAGAGATGATGCGAGCGAACGTCTAACCGTCTATCTCCGTTAATCTGCACTCGGAGAGTAAGTCTCTCTCTCTCCTCCTTTAACGCGATGTTTTCCTTTTTTGGTAACTTGTTTTATACCATCGCGCCAGCGTTAGGCTATCGTACTTACCACAACTTTTCCGAATATTCAAAGGTTTGTCGACTTTTTGCGTCGTTTATAATATATTGTAGTGCAACCATGGGGAGGGAGTGAGAACGGAGCGCACGGCTATAAGCTTTTAAGTTTCGGTATACACCGGTATCATTAATTTTAGGAATTATCTTGATGATGAATTATGGATTACCATGCCCTTTACGCGGCGCAAACTGATTTATGGGGTTTCTTGATAAAGATTACAAAATAATTTGATTTGTGCATGGCTTTGGGTGTACTATATATGTTTGCGCAGCTCTTGTTAGTTCTTTTTTGTTTTATGAAAAAAAGATGCACTGTGTCTTAAAGGATTAAAAGATTCTCTGATTTTTCCGGGATTGGAAAATGATGAATGCTTTATTGAGCGACTGATACTTTTTGCTGATTTTCCATCTGAAAAATGCATGCACTATCTAAAGAAATATTGAAAACGAATATAAAGCTAAAGGGGATTTTCCACAAGCTGGTGAGAATTGTTAAAAACTCAATTTAAGATTGAATTATTTTTTCAGTTGCAATGGTAACATTTAAATATAGAAGATTTTAGTGGTTTTAAATGCAATGGTTAATTGATTAGAAAGGAATGTCAAGCGATACTTCATAGATTTTAGTATTAAGAGGCTTCTTCAAGCTGTTCCAATTAAATGATGAGAGGAATGTCTCATAATTAATTTCAATTGAGTGCATAAAGGCTAATAAACTCACTTCTTATGAACTTTAAGTACGCTCAATAAATATTATTTAACACGAATGTTTTTATATAGCATGACATCGATCGGTTTGACAAGCTAAAAATAAGATTAAAATTTAATTAATTCTGACGCAGAGTTAGCGACGAATTTCTTGCCGACCTCGTCAGACATCTAATAATATCAGCGTATATAAAGAGCATTGTATCAAACTTCCACTTATTATTTTATAACCTGGCAGTAACTGTGTTGTTCCTCGCTTTTTACTTGATTATAAAGATTATTTTAAGTACAGGTTTGTGCTTTAAAAAAACATTGTCACCTACTTTTAAGTATTCAAAAGCAGAAACATTTAATCTTGTTATACAATGTGAAAAATGTGATTAAAGGAAATCAGGAAATCTTGTTATGAATTATCTAACAATGAAAAAAGATAATTTCATTATACATTTGAGTCGACAATAATTCCACAGAATACTCAATATGTTTCTGTAGTATTTTCCGAATACTTTTGTTGAAAACTTTTTTCGGAATTGCGACGATTCTATTATCCCATCTTACTGTGAATATTTTACTAAAAATTATATTCTATAATTGTAGTTTGTTTCCAAAACGTATATCCTAAAAAAAACGCTATTTCACAACGGCTTTAATAATGATTGTACATCTGCAGGAAGAAGACCAAAAAATAGCCTCATGCATTAATTTCGCTCCAATCAAACCATCTTCAACATAGGTTATTCAAGGGGCTCGCTTTTTTTTTCAAGTCCATCTGTATCGAGCGTCATCGAGTCGTTACGCTCAGCTTGAGACAAATCATAGATGAGACTCGTGAGCACCGGGCATGTTTTGCAAGATATACGCATGGGACTTAATTTCATGCTGTCCTGATGCTGAAGTTAGTACGGAAAAGGCCAAGACTGTGCGTATAAAACAAAATTGATAGCCCGCTATTAAAAGTGACTGCAATGTATGCGATGAATGGCTTTATTTGCTAATTTATTTTATCTCCGCGTATGAATAATGGTAAAACCTACGGAAAGTACTTATTTCCCGTTCCGGCAATGGCTCAACACTTTCTTTATACATGTATTTCATTATTGCATGAATAAATATAAATTTCCTTTTATTATATTAATTGATTGATTTTAGAATATAATTTTAAACAATTTTTTTACTCAATTTAATTTCTAAGTTTTTATGAGTTAATTAAAATGAATTGTATATTGAATCAATCATATTCTATAAATAGAATTAAGAATATTATAAAATTAAAATACATAAAATGTGAGTTGTATAATACAATAAAGTAATAAGAATTAAAGTAAAAAGAGAATTGGATCGATTCAGAGGAGAAATATTCTTATTTATAGCTGCGTAAAAAAGGGCTTACCAAAGAGACGCTACGTTGTTGAAGTTTTTCTCCTAGATCGTCTTTCTCATCACCACCGCAATCCGTCGTATAAAACAGTACACTTTTTTTGGATCCTCTGGAAGAAATACCTATTGTTTGATTAGAATAACATTAATCTTTTATGGCAATTGTGTTAATAATTGAATAAAAATAAATACATATTCGCATATTTAGCACAGTATTGCCACAATCTGTCCGATTATCGTAAACGATATTATATCAGATAAAATTTTGCAATAATATTTCTTTATAGTACCTTAAAATATATTAATGTATGTGGCAATATTGCATAAATATTGGGGACTGGTTATATGATTCATGCAGGCATACTCTAAAATAGGAGATTTATGATAAGAGGACTACTCGGCTCTGGGAAATTTATTGTATCTATATTCCTAGTTTGATTTTCACAAAACCTATAATACTATAAATTATTTAGTATAATTTTACTTTCAATCATAAAAAGAATGCAAGTCTTCTAAAGTGTCCCATCGCCATTAGACTTAATTCAAATCTCAAAACTCAAATTGTATCAATAACCCAAAAATAATATTTTTCGAATCCATGCACAGTTAAATATTAATAGTCTGTACCAAGTGGAAACGTCTGGCCTCGTCTATCAACGATTTATTAGCGAAACAATAACAAACAGAAATAACCCATCGAAATTTAAGGGGGAAGCCTTCGAAATATAAATCCGCGTCCACGCGCCATCCTCTATATACACACTCGCGCAATTTTCACGCTTCCAATATGTATACTCGCATAAACGTAGGTATAGCGACTCTATACACGCGATGCTGATTTCCAATACCCCAATATATACGTATACATATATATATATACAAAGGCCATGGGTAAAGGGTCCTGCAATTAAACGTCAGGTCTATCTCGCTCTCGAAGCGCTTTACAGCGGTGCCGGCGTGATTCGACAGTAGCGTCTGCGCGAATATCGGGGACCGGCGAATAACTGCTCGGGACGTACATATTGCGTATATGTACATGTATACAGGACAGAGAGAGAGAGAGAGAGAGAGAGAGAGAGAGGAGCCTTGAAATTGAAATACGGCAGCTCTCGGGGTATAGCTGGGGTATTTTGGCATGCACGATGATAACCACACCTGAGTGCCTTCCCATTCCGGTTGAACGGACGTTGATCGGCGAGCTCGTTCATCATCGCGACAACTGCATCGCCACCGGCACCGTCGCAGCCGCCGCCGACGCCGCCGTCACCATGTGCTTGTCGAGCCGAGCTGCTCGAGATCTCCCCTCTTGCGTCCGCGCGTCACCTCCCTCGAGTCCTCCTCGTCGTCGTAGCTGTTACATCCGTCTCTCCCTGCACACACGTGTAATACCTGCAAGTAAAGTTGTAAAGAACTTGATTAAGAAAATAAAGAGAACGATATGTTTTCTCTCTCTCTCGTTCGCGCGCGAAAGCTTTTAACGCGATTCGATTTTTGCCTGTGCCTATGTATTATAGAGGTTAGAGGGGATAAGATTAAGCGGTGCGTATTTATTTCGCAGGACGAATAACATCGGCTAAAAGCTTAGGTGCGCATACGTGGCTTATCTCCGCTGCAGCTGCGACAGAGGGAATTATTTATTCGCGAGAACTTTGCGAGAGAGGAGCCTTTCTTATACGGCGCGGAGGTTTTACACTCGTGCGCGGTCGGCCTCGTACGTGACGAGAATAGGGTGTATCGCGGGCAGGATGTGCATCGGATATACACCCCCACTCGATGAAAATCGCGCGGAGAAGCTCGTTTTGGGAAAACGCTTTTACGGACGTTATACGCTCGAATGGTATGGATTAGAATCGCAGCCCCTCCCCCCGAGCTTTACAATGCATTTTAATGCTATATTGGTGGTTAGATTATATTTAGTTGCGCAATTGTTTAATCGATGTTATGTCCGTTGAATGTCATTATCGGACAACGCTGATATTTAAAAGAAAGATAATTTTCACTTGAACGAGTATTATAGCTAAAACCGAAAACTCCCCCCCCCCCCCTAGGTTACCTTGAGATATAACTCTTGTATATAGCCCTTGTCAAAGTCAGTGCGGAATAAGAGTGAATAAGGATGGTGTGCGCGAGCAAGGCGTGTTTTATTAATCGACGCTGTATTATATGCAGCGGAAGAGCTCTGAATTGCACAGTTTACTTGACCAACTACGCACGCTCCATATATAAACTTTTATGATGGACGCAACCGGTTCAACCTTTCAACAGAAGCACTGCACTGTGTCCTGATTAAGACATAAAGTATCTAGTTTATACTCTTCCGTGTGGACTAAGAAAAATACGAGAATGATTATTTTTCTACTTTCGCACACCACTTGATTATCACCCACCATATTCTCTATATATAGGAAAAGCTTGTACTTGAATATAAGAAAGAAAACATTAAAAATATGAATTTTCCACAACGCTAATACGTTCATGTTCCATTAGATCCTCTATCTATGCATTATTGTATTGAAAACCCCCTAGTTCAATAAAATGGCTATTATTAAGTAACTCTCGTAGAAGCTGACCAATATATCCTCCGTTACATCTCAGTGACTGTAAATAAGTCAGCCGACAACTCAAAGTATACCATACAGAACTTTATCACGAAAATCAGCAATTATTCAAGCTCCACTTCACTTCGATCACACATAATAGCCCCCCCAAGCAGCAGCTCATCATTCCTTCCCTATACTTTTTCTCCAGCCCGTTCGTGCAAACAAATCCGCGCACAAAGCTCACATCTTCTCGATAGCGTACGGTAGGCGATATACATTCGCAAGTCAAACACTCGGCGCTACAGAATCTGCATCGCTCTCTCACCGATACATCAAAGCGCGGCAGTCTGGCAGCAGCAGTAGTGACAAATGCTCCGCGTAATCCATTACGGATCCCCGCAGTTCAATACCTCCATTAATAACACACTCGATGTGCTGCTCCCCGAATCGATATAAGTATATAACACATCTACACGCGTACATTTTCTATAACCCCCGCAATTCTATTGTTCTCGAGACCGCGCTGCATATGTAGAACGCAGCAACAGCGCGATAATGAAGCTTGCACACTCGGGTACAGGATACCGAGCATTTATTTATCGCAAGAAGAGAGAAAAAAAAAAAAACGGTGCTCGCGCGCCTGGAATAACGACTTGTTTAACGCAACGAGCGCAGCGCCTCATGATTTACGGACTTTGATTCGTCATAAGCCTCTCTCCGGCTCCTCTCGCGTCCAGAGACGACGTTAAGCCGTGAGTCTCTATACCGCTGCTGCTGTTGCTGCACCTCTGTCTGCTCACCGGAGCTCTCTTCCACTAGCAGTTCCTCTCTATCTCTGTATATATATATATCGGTGCGGCCATCCTGCACGCATATACGCATCGCGAGCGCAGAGGTGCGTTAAAATCGCGCGTAAATCTCCCGAGAGGCCGAAAGCGAGGCAAGCATCGTTATGTAGACCGTATATAGACTCTTGAGCCTGCTGGCAGAAGGGAAGGGGGAAAACGGGTCTATTAGATTCATCCTCCCCCCCCTCGTTTATGCTCCACTTATAACGCGCGCGTATGTGCCGAGTGCGCACCGAGAGGTGCCAGAGACGAGTGTCCTGCAACGATCGATTCGCTCTCTCTATCTCTCTCTCTCTCTCTCTGTGCGTATAATTCATGATGTATATATATATGAATTGTGGTGTCGGGATCTTTTCTATACGTTCGTACACACGAATTTAAGTGACTGTCAGTCAAAAGAGTGTATAGGGGCAGTCCAGACGGAAGAAATACATATATAAGAGACGTGTATGCGCGCAGTGGGAAGGGAGACAGAAACGTTATAGAACGCAATGATGTCTACGCCCGAGGCACGATTGTTGCGGCTTTGAATGCGGCTGTCTCTCTCTCTCAGATTATGAATCTACGCAATATGAACCTTTATATATATATAGCTCGAATGAAGTCGGGGGAGAGAGAGAGAGAAAATCTGATGCGGACACACGATGCGCACTCTCGCCGCAGCCGCCGCTGCCTCGTTGGTTCGCTTTTTTTGTTTTTTCCGGATTTAATATATATATATATTGGTATTCCGTGGCGTAGGCCACCGCAGCGATCGACTCTTTTTATATGATATCCCTCGATATATTGATAAATATATTTTAAATTAAAACTGGCCAAGAGCGCAAAAGCGGACCATCGGGTACGGAGATTGAAATATAAATATTTTTTAAACTACTGGGACGCGATAGTCATTGTCGACAGCCGGTGATTTTTTTATAAAATATTATATCGAAGCTGGGTGTTCTTTTTCAGATGTTACATATACATCGACGGGACTGTATACATTTTGTGCAGCGTAACAAAATTAATGAACGTATGTGCGAAACCTTATCGGTATTACATAGTTTTATGGATTTCTCGCGCGATTTGTGTGTCACATTT
Organism: Megastigmus dorsalis; assembly: GCA_900490025.1. Taxonomy (NCBI): domain Eukaryota; kingdom Metazoa; phylum Arthropoda; class Insecta; order Hymenoptera; family Megastigmidae; genus Megastigmus; species Megastigmus dorsalis. The sequence continues at coordinate 34,061 of UELU01141779.1, forward strand.
AACATTCTAATATAATGGGATGAGATTTTTACTTTCGGCTCTTTGGTAATATAGCTATAGGAAACTTGGTGTAGCTTATTCTAAAACGACGATGCGGATTCGAATCGCTCGGCGATCTGTCCCCTCGTTAATTAGACAATTTGATTTCATTACCCGCCTGTTTAATGACTCGAATATAGAGTATATAGACCGAGCTGCTATACGATAAGAGAACGAGGTACATAAAAGAACGTTTTTGTCCAATTAATGCGTATATATAGTGCAAAACTACTTCCCCTGCGGATATGCGCGTAACTGTAAATGACACGAAATACATATATATATATATATATGTACCTCAATCCTCTCCGCAACAGTCGACTATAAAATATAAACGCATATATATTTTCGCAGCGGATGAAAGAGTGTGATCTATAGGCGCGTCTTACGAGTCGCACACGCGGAAGCTCAGAGAGAGAGAGAGAGAGAGAGAAGGAGCGAATGCAGGGGGAGCGGCTTTTAAGCGCGAGTTATACTACCCAACGGGAGGCCGCCGCCGGCGCCGGGCAGGAACTAAACGCATTCGCAAGCGTCTATATGGAACGTATTAGGCAAGACCTCTCGCGTATAGGACAATGGACCGTTGGCACTGCGCGGCTGCTTTGCATAATGTGTGCACCCGAGAAAGTTCATACGGCCCGCGTAAACACAAAGCGCGCGCGTATATATATGCGCGATTCCGCGTTGCGATATGAACAAAAAAAAAAAGGGGCATCCCGTGGAGAGACATCGCGTAACTACAGCGTGTGTGTACACGTGTGATTCGCCGGGCGGATGAATTACGAAAGTCTACGGGGAGCTTGTGCGAGGATTATGGTTGTAATTGTTCGGGAGCGCGTGTGTGTATGTTACTCGTTGTTGCGTATAAAACGAAAAACGTCTGGTGAGCGTTGCGTCACGTAATGGCCTTTGGATTGAGCGGTGTTTGTAACTCGTTACGGGATTAATCGATCTTTTACCCTGGGCTGAAAACATTTGCATGTGTGCGAAATGGGAAACGATTTGTTTAAGCGTTGAATTGATTAAAAGTTTCGTGGAAAGTAATTTTGTGTTACTGGTAATTGCTTGCAGTGAAACGTATATAGAGGAAAGAAGGGGGTGTTTTGCATATATACAGATTGACTCTTCGAAACATATGCGTTTGTATATTCGTTATAAAATGGCCAAAAAATTGTACTCGAATGTTTTTGGAGCTATCCTAATTATGATTTTAAACCTCTTATACAAAATGTAAATTTTTTTACATTTTCTATCCGTTCATGTATACCTAACTTTAAATTAGAACGAATGAATCCATCTATTTAGGGTTAAAATATATTGAAAGATCAACTACTCTTTTCTCGACTATTTTTTTAATCTTTAAATCTGTCTTCAAAACTTTATCGTTGATTTCTTCACGACTGTTCCACATTATATCTATATACAAACACTCTCTATAATATTAAACCCAAAAATTTTTTGTCGTCGTACGCAATCAAAAACCAGATTAAAAAATCCATCAGCTCTCAGCAAAAGAATCTCCAATTTCCGAGCATCGGCATCAGCCAGCAGAGAATAAAAACAAAGGAGGAGAGAGGGAGGGATTGAAAGTATCGGAACGCTTAAAAGTGACATCCATCTAAAAATATTCGTGCCACAGTGGAGCGGCTGCTGCACTGCACTGCACCCAGTGCTCCAATTCTTCCGCTCAAGAGAGGATGCGTCGAGGCATCGGCGGCGGCGGCGGCCGCAATTCGCCGCCCATCGGCGCACTGACGTTATACGCGGCCTTTCTCTCTCCCTCTATAGCTCTCACTCGTCGCCGGGCGCGTTGCGCTGTGCCCCGCAGTCGATTCTCCAACAAGGACGATGTGTACAACGACACGTGCGTGTGCGCTATATATTATATGTATATGATCGAGATGCGCGTATGTATATATATGCGTACGAGCCAACTATATACACGCGGAGTGGGCTCCAAATTCCAAAGGGGCCGTACGTTACACGCGCCGCTTCATAGACTATGTGTATAGCGATATATTTGTATCGTGTATAGGTATAGAACGACAAGCGCAAGAGAGAGAGAGAGTGACTGAGTGAGTAGCTTAACAGGCATAACGGCGTATAAGCGTGACGCCGCGGACGGCAGCACAGCTGTCTGTCAGTTGGGTACTGCTGGCCCTTATATACCAGAGCCAGAGAGAGCATTATCACCGGCACATCAGTCTAAGAGCGGCTCTCTTCTATATATAGATATATGAATGCCCACGTATATACACATACAGGCATATGCGCACGCACACATTGCGTATATATTGGCGGCTGACTTCTGCGGCCTCATTCTTTCCTTTCTTTCTAATTTCCTCTCTTTCTCTCTTTCTCTTTCTCTTTCGCCCCCCGACGCGTGCGGTGTATTATGCGCACTCTCTTCTTCTCTTGCGCGCATTCTTTATATATATACTGCACCTTTCTCCTTTCATCCGCCGCTGTACAGTGTGTCTGTGTGTGTGTGTGTGTGTGTGTAGCGCACGAGTTGTGCAGCAGCAGTTCAGCTAGTCCGGCATATATACGGGATTACAGTAATTTTCGTTCGGGGCTTCGGGTCTTCGCGTAACTTGTCGAATCCACTGGTTGTTAGATCTGATTATTTCAATCCGATTTGCTGCTCGTCTAGTGAGAGAGAGAGAAAGGGAGAGGGTGAGAGAGTAAAGGGGAGTAGCGAAACGCGTATACGTATACGTACAGCGAATTCCTATTGTTTTTATTTCAACTGGAAATTGTCACCATCTGCTTTACTTTGCGGACGAGCCACTGTATCGGAGTACGTGCATGCGGTGCTTTTTTTGTTATATATCCGATGCAGACTATTCTCGTTCTCGTTTAGTTTTTGGGGTGTGTGACAGTTTCACCCGCGTGGTTAACTTGTCATCGACACTTTGATTATTTTGTAATACTGTAATTTGGCATTGATATTTATTTAAGACAAGAATTACTCTCTTGTGCATATATACATATATATGTTGTTATAACAAAATTATATGATCCATATATTATGGATAGCAATTCAGATATCATCTTTCAAAATGAAATTAATGATTTTGTAAATGCCGTTACAATTAGCGATACTTGAAATTTCCCCAATATTTGTCTTATAATTCCGCCATATATTCAGCGATAAGTGTGTACATAATTTACATCGATATTCCAAACACTTTTTTTTTAGAAAATCCTCTTAAATCCAGTCGGCGCAGATGACGATTGCTGCAACCAAAAAAAAACTCCTCGTGAACCCAAAGCTCGTGCGAAAAAATGAGGGGAGACAAAATTGGAATGATCCGAAATCAACCCCTGAAGTCGGCGCGAAAAGAAAAAAAAAAGCCGCCGCCATACAGCGGTTGACAGTCCCGTGAGCGCATTTGCTTTTTCGCCTGCACAAGAGAGAGGGGGAGAATCGAGGTGTTGGAATATCTCTTTTTTTTTCTCCAGAATTCTTGACGTTGATCGAGCGAAGGTATCGGTGATATACACTAGAATCGCGTTTTCTACCCCATTTACACATTTTCCTCATAATACGGTGAAAGGAGAGGGGAACTCGAAAAGTGAGTGTATACTCTTGGCCTAGATTTCGAAATACACATAATTTTTACTGTCTCTGAAAGAGTGAAAAATGACTTTGTCACTTCTCGTCAAAGAATGATAAGTTTGACACAATCGATTAATTTTACTCAATTCGTGTCAAATGTCGTTCATTTTGAATTAATATAGTTAGTCCGCGGTCTTTTGTATAGGATAAATAATAATAGGTAGGGCAAAGTTTAAAAATTGACACTAATTGAAAATTATTCACCATACATTTTGCATCGCAACTTAACAAAAACTAAATTTAATGAATTTAGTTCGCCGGAGAAAGAGATGATATCACAAGCTCTGCACGAGGTATTACAAGTCAAGCTAGTGATGAATATACTCTCGTATAGCCAATCAGCTGTGCAGGTGGTCAGGTCTCTTCCCCTGTTACACTGTAAAACGCCGTAAACTTCAACATATACATAAACCACGCGGCGGGGCGAAATTAGACTTTCCCAAGTTTAATGCGGCGTTCAAAACTTGTCTCTTAAAGCTTTGCCCAGGCCCTCTACCCTAAAATATTCTTTTTCAAAACGTATAAGTTAGCCTCTCGTGCCAAGTACATTCCGACCGATGCGTATACACACCCGTCGTGGGTGGGCTCCAAAAGAGTGAGAGAGAGAGGAGGACGCAAGCTGATTACCGTTTCGTGGACAGTATAGAGAACTCGCTTTATATACATGTGCTTGGACACGCGAGGAGACCAGATACCCGTGACGCTGATTGCAGATGCACACCATAAAAGCTCCCTCTCTCTTGGACAAGTCTACTTTGATGACATTGCAAGCTTGTACCGAGCTCCAGTGACAATGTGTGTGCGTGTGTGCGATGTGTATAACCGAGACAAATCTATGAAGGTACAAGAATAGAATGGAGATATTTTACGGGCCAATTGGTGCGTGACACTACTTTGGTTAGATTACGATGATTATTATCAGCTTCTTCGTGTAAGATTTTTTTGCGCAACGCTTCGCTGCAGCTTTGTTTATATAATTTGTAAAGGCTGGAAGATTGATCGGTGATGTGTCCGGGTAGATCGTTGTTACATTAGATCAATGATCGATGCAGTTTTTAAATGGTGGCTTTAATAAGTTAGAGAATTTGTAAGTTTAATAATTCATACAAGGGTATTGAAATATTCATTTACTTGTATATGTGTAAACTTTAAAAAATATTCTCCCAATAATGCAGAAAGTATTGAATCGCGTATAGTTTTCTTGCACAGCGCGCAGAGTAATTTTCTTTTGATACCTTGAAACTTAAGCTTATAACCTTCATAGTACAAAAAAGACTCGCGATCCTAAGTATCTTTTTGCCGAACGGTGTTTTCTTTACGAACTTTATCATATTTTCACTGGCGTATATACTTGAACCACACCGAGATAAACTGCACCTATATGTATTCAACGTAAAACTTAAAATAGCTGAAACTCTTAAAATAAATTCGTTATTTATGTATAAGGTATATAGACCGCAGGGTGATATAGAGTCAAACGACATTATCGTGTGTCAATTTAATAGACGATATAGAACATCTCGACGCGTGACAAATTCGTCAACGTCCTTCTCGCCCCACACTATATGCAGCAGAAGTCATATATCCCAAGGAATTTTATATATATATAAGAGGAGCGCTCGAGGACATGGTTGCACGTCCTTATTCATGCGCGAATCCATGGCGGTTCGAGACGAGGACGATGCAGGAGCAGAAAAGCAGAGCGAGAGAAAGAGAGAGAGAGAGCCGCGCGGGTCCTGCCACAGGATTTCCGGAGACTTGGCCGCGGGAGGGCGGCTTTATGCTCCTGCACTTCTCTTTTCCTCTCGCTTCCTGCGATAAATTTTCGACTTTTTTATTTCTCTCTCTCCCGCTCTGCCGTGATGACTTTCTTTCTCGCACTCGCTCCACCTTACCGCACCGCCTTTCCTTCCAAGCTAGTTACCTTTATCTTTTACGACAATAGGAGTTGTGCGCTTTCCTCGTAAACGACATGCTGAATAGCCGCTGTTCCTCTATCATTTCGTGGCTACTGCCGTACGCTCGAAGCCACGATGAATGCACTTTTTGTCTAGACGGCCAAAGTATTAAAGTATACCGTGTCTTAGGAGGCCATCAGTGGCACGAAGTGCCGTTTTATTTCGTCAGGATCAACTCGTCGGGAATTTCGACCATATATATATATAGAGGATGAGGAAGAATATATTGACTTGTACAGTTTAGACCGATGATGAAATTTTTTAATATTATCACTTGCCTGAACGATTGAATCTGTATAATAGAAAGTATAACTGGCAATTTTTATGTTGCTATACCCCATATATTATGAAGATTTAGTATTAATTTTGCGCTGATTTCATTTATGGAATGTTGGCTAATGATGATAAAATTAGGCTGCACTATTGCATAAGCATGGATTTTATATACTGTTCAGCGACTATAAATAGCAAATTATGATCAGCTTATATTGTAATGAAGAATGCATCCATCTGCATTGTCTCTAATAAAAGCATCGATACCTTTTTATAACAAAATTATAAATAAAAATATTTATCCTATATAGTCACGTTATATAGAAAACGAAACAGATCAAGCTGTGCAGACAAAGAGAAATAAATGAATATATATTCTCGATACTCCAATGTTTCAGTACCATATCATATTATATGCTACAGGAATAATATTTTTTCCTCGTTATTAAAAAAAAAAAAGCTGCATTCAATACGTGCACATCTGCCATTGAAGAGCTAGGGGGCAGTATTTAAACACATTATGACTGTCACGAGCTTTCGAGTTGCCGCGTGTGTGAACTCATTCAGCAGAGAATCACCCTATAATCGATCTCTCAACCATCGACCCTGTGTAACCTCTGCGCTCGACGCTTCTCTCTCTCTCTCTCTCTTTCAAAAGCCATAGCTCTTCGTGATCTATGAAAATACAGAGATAGAGACGAGACGAGGGTCAGCTTTCTACCTTTGAACGCGCGGCATATAGGCTCTCCGCTCGCGCGCGCGCTCCGCTGCATGATTCTGCAAAAACCGCCGGGGCGCGCTCCTTCAAGCTTCACTTCGCCTCGTCGCACTTAATGCGTGACAAATGGTTTTCACTTTTTCGCGATGTACACGGTAACGTCGTGTGTGTTGGATTCGACGGAAATGAGCCATAGACGATGCACGGCCAACGCTTACATTATTGCTCGTATATAGTAGACTGTTTTATGATCGATTAGGTTCTTTCTGTTTTGTTTATATATATATTTTAATCGTTGATGCGCATACATCGTTACGAGCTTATCAAGCCGACAAAGTAATTTATAGCATTGTTATACTTTTTGCCGTTAAATATAATATGATGTAAAACACTTGGGAGAGAATGGGAAATTTCGTTTACGCCACGTTATACGTTTTTCATCAATGTACCGGCACGCGCATTATGTACTATGCTTTCATAAAGGGTATTAAAAGTTTCGAATGGCTTATCGATAAAACGTCTCTTTGATGCCGCAATATCGCTGCTGCATAATATTCTTTTTGCTCTCTGAGTATGGAACGGATGTTTTTTTTTAAATCGTTGCGCATGCGAGTTAATTCACCAAAGCATAATTCGACTATATCAAATTGAAACCCTTGTTCGATTGACAAGTTAATGTTCTTCGATGCATTTTAAACAAAAAAAATGATAGATTTTATTTTACGTTACATTAGCAGATGCTATGGATTAAAAAAATTGTGGATATACATATAAATAAAAGTGACTAATGTTAAAAAAAAGAAGAAATTTCGTAATACGAGCTAATCCAAATATTAAGCCACCGATTAACATAGGTATAAATATCCTTGGTGCCCCCAGCAGCAGCAGCAGCATAAATATATAAACACGTAAACGCATTATATCACTTTAATAGCTCTCGAGGCTCTCTCTCCGGAAGTCCTCCCATTGTCGACCCGTAAACGCGCGACTATATGCTACTTTGAATATGAGCACGAGTAGCCTCTTCCTTTTATCTCTGACAAACAAAAAAAAAGAACAGTCGACCCTCGACCAGACACACACACACATTCAAAAAAACCAGTTTCTCCGACTTATTTACCACAGTATATATAGGGGAACGAGGTCTCGACACATCCCGATCGGCGTCAATGAAAAGGCAAACTGTTCCTCTTTTTTTTTCGCTTTGGATGCGCGTGGCAGCGATAAGATGCAAAATAAAACGGAGAGAGGGAGAGAGAGAGCGAGCGGAAAAGCGTAGGCAAGCAGAGAGGGGAACGATTTCAATGTGCAACAAATGATTCTATCCTTCAGGAGAGTTATACATTCTACATCTCCATTGAGTCCAGTTGCTACTGCAGCGATGGTATACGTACAGCATAAATTAGAGCCTTACAAAAGCGGGTATAAGGTCTAGGGAACTGAATCTCTCGCAGCAGCAGCAGTAGCAGCGTTTACGTAGAGCGCAGCGAGCGATGATCTATCGTCGTTTAATGTCGACCTCGCGAGAGAGAGAGAGAGAGAGAACTGCTTCTGTATGCAAGCAAGGGTTGATGAGTCTGTGTGTGCAGCGGCCTAGGGGATCGCGTATAGTTATGCGACGGAGAGGGCTCGACGATACAAGGGGGTTAATCAAAATGCAAACTGTAGATTTGACGGCTGTTGCTCTTTTTAACTCTCGTTCTTGTTGCGCGAACGGGGAGGAGGGAACGTTTGATTTGTCGCGAGTTAATGCGCAGATGACGCTTATATGGTTTTGAACGCTTGCCTAAATAGAATAGAGTGTGGCGCATTGAATAGGAGCAAATGTAAACGATATAGAATGCGATGATTGTTTATAAAAATATATTGGAAATGTATAGTTCACCGTTCAATTTATTATTTCGGAGAAGTGATCGAAGTGATTTTCGAAACGTTTCGTTGTATATATACTGTAATTTCAAGCGACATTACGAATGAAACAGATATACATTTGTAAATAGGACGTTCAACGGGTCATTAAATTTCTATTTGCGCAATTATGGCCACGAGCGCACAAAAAATACTGCTTGTAATTAACATCTCCCGGGCTTTCTCAAAAGCGATCTGATTTATATTTAATGCCGCTCATCCTGTGATTCGCGACGCTAAAAGTTCTACATACCGTAGCGTTGGGTAATCTCTTTTATGTTTTTAAAATCTTTGCCGATTCTCAGAGTTTAGAATGTATAGAGTACACGGGTACAATTCTGTTTTTGTTCTCATCGTGCCTATTTTAGCATACAAAATTTGAAAAGAAATTTCTTATAGTCCTTAACGGTAAAGATTTAAATTTTAATTACTTAAAAATGAATATTTTTGAAAATAAAAGTATATGAAATGCATGGGATATGTATGAAGAGTTAGTGTTTCATAGTTGGTAAAGAGAAATCTTTCTTCAGTATATGTAGTTGGATATATTTTTATTTATTTAAGTATATATTAAAATAAAACAGTATTTACATCGCATTTATTAATAAAATTTATAAAAACCATGCACTGCAGTATTTCGTGTAATAGAATAGCTAATATTCTCAATATCTCCTTTTTGCAAGCATCAAAATTCTGAAATGAAAAATTAAATATATTCGAGGACTTAATAAAAACTTTGTTCGTTACAATTTACACTAATTGAACTTTTTTTTGACTTCATTACTCCAGATCCGATCCGCACCAAAATCCAGTTGTAAGCCCTCGAATTTCGTTATACGGACATCGCAGCGCCATTACATTATTCATGCAGGAGCAAATAATCGAGGATATATATATAAGTATGATATCGGAGACTCTCCTCTACGCTTCGAACAGATCTCAAATTTCCATCTTCTCTTTCGGTCCCCGGGAAAAAAAAAGAGGAGAGGGAAAGAGAGAGAGAGAAGGCGAGCTTTTCCGCGTCAGAAAATCCGACAGGCCAGACTATAGAAACTCGGAGGCTGCTGTCGCTGCCGGAATCTCATTATTAGAGTCGATTGTGCGACATCAACGGGGGGTCTCTGTCTCTCTCTCTCTCTCCAAAAGTAGGCGGGGGGGG
>UELU01141779.1:43757-87450 GCA_900490025.1 Megastigmus dorsalis
GGGGGGGGGGGGGGGGGGGGGGACTAGACGATTTACATGAACCTCGAGAAAGAGAGAGAGAGAGGGACACCGAGTGTGCAAGAGAATATCCAAAAGGGGGATGCTGTGCGCAGTATATAGCAAAGTTTTCTAGTTTCCAAGTGATTCATGGATTGCGCTATGATCGAGCTCATTGTACAGCTAGGAAGTGATGATTGCTGATTTATAGGTGGTCTTTGTTATTTAAAAGAGATCGATGGGTACATGTATAGGGAACCATTTGAATCGCTTGGGTGGGTGCCATTTGGAGTTGACGAATTCGTGAAAATGTTTTGAATATAAAATTGTTGCCAATATTGATGATTTTACGAGATGATGGACAGAAATCATTAGTCAACGTGTATATGTTGTGTACTTTCATGAGATATTGGGTGTGATGTGGATAAACACCTATCAAGGATATTACAATAAGACTCGGGGGTTTTTGAAAGTTATATACATCTTTTGCGTTTGTACTTTTAATCGTTTTTATCATTGGATAAGTTATTTAATAAAAATGTAATACTTTCAACTATTTATTATATGAAAAATTTTGAAAGCGATGTTAAATTTTTTATTCTGTATTTTCAAAATGTGCAATAAAAAGTTAGTGGAACGTGTACAAATGAAGCGCGGGCGAAAAGGCTCTGCGGTAGTCGCTGTTAAAGATCGAGAAGCTCCGTTAGCAAATCGCATTAGATTGATGAAGTCGCGGCGAATCGAAAGTCGAACGTAGCCCCGGTGGATAATGATCGGTGGGAGGATACAAACCTCGAGAAGACGAAAAAGAAGAAAAAGAGGAAGAAGAAGACGAAGCGGAGCAGTCGAAGGGAAAGGAACCTGCCATTACGCTATACGACAAGAAATTGCCCGTTGTTATACCGACGCATGTGCCCCGTTCGCATTACGCCGTTGGCTCGCGCGTCTTTTACTTCCATTTCTCTCTCTCTCCCTCTCCCTCTTTCTCTTTTACCTCTGCTTTTCGTTCCTTTCTCCCCCTCTCTTATATATGTACACGCGCGGTGTTCCCACGAAAGTCAGCGGCGTAGCTCGTTCTACATATGCGCCCTCGTGTACTGGAACGCCGCTGCTCCTCGAAAATTGCCGCCGCCGTCACCTCAGCCGCGCCAACGTTTCTTGTGCAACCGGAAGCGCAAGGAAGTCTTTAATACACCTTCACCTCTCTCTCTCTCTCTCCTCAGAAAACTTTCTTGTTAATGAGTTATATTAGAAGGAAGAGAGTATTAGCCCGAGGCGCGAGACGCGCGCAGTTTCGGCTTCAACTTAAGAAGAGATTTTGCCTTTGCATGCTTGATTATTCCGTCGCGCTTTAAATTTTCACTCGGTGGATTTAGTGAATTGCTTTCGGCTCGCGCGCGGCGAAGGGGGTGGGGAGAAAATTTATCCTTTTGCCAGAGTCTCGCGCCCCATTAACGCCAACGTTTGCCTTTTCAATCAGTGAGAATTTAGAAATTCACAACTTTGTATCAGACGAATCGTCGTTTTTTCATGTATAAACGATGAAAGTGAAATGAATTTCTTATGCTCGCAGTACTATGACTCGTTACTTTGCAATAATTAATATTCTGCATCGGATTTGATTTTTAAGGATAATTCATGTGCAATATGAAATCGAAAATTGAATACAGAAAGTATACAGAAAATAGGTTTGAAAAAAACTTACTTTTAACCCACATATAGCGCAGAACAATTGATACACTAATTACAGTTATTATAAATTGATACAACTGTACAGCTTTATCACCGGCTCTTCCATAATTCAATGAAAGCATTTACTTCCGAGCTTCCTCCAAGGTCACCACCACGATTCAACACGCATTTAACGATTCTCAGTCCAAGAGAACGAAAAAAAAGAACCTCGAATAGTTAAAGAAAAAGTCGATCCGAGCGCGGCCGTAATTGCTTTTCGCGATTTTCGGAGCGCCGAAAAATCTTTTTAACGGTCACGCGCGCCGTCGGTAGCGGCGGAGCTTAACGTGTTTCACCCTGTCGTTTATTTTATACACGAGCGATAAATCCGGTAACGACTCAGCTCGTAATAGCCTTGTTAAATTTAGCGAGACTCTCGACGACGCCGCCGCCGCCGCCGTCCGCCGTTGCGGCGTGGCGCAAAAGCTTTTTACGGACGTCTCTCTCGCGTCCCGACTTTTCTCCAGCAGAGCGACCAGAGGATCGAAAGAGTTGTATACAAGCGAAGAAAGAGTTGTATACAAGCGAAGACACTTTTTTTTTCCTTCTAGTTCTATGTGTCTCACGAAAATCTTGAAATTGCCCGAACTGTCGCGTGCGCGCGGGGAGCACCTGCCGACAGGTGTACAGCAGAGTGGGCGTAAGAGTTCCGGTCGCGCGCGCCTCCGTCTGCCGGTTTTTTCTCTCTTTCTCTCTCTCTCTCTCTCTCTCTCTCTCTCTCTCTCTTGTCCGACGATGCGGCTGTTGCATCTTTCCCACCTCTGTTTTCTCTTCCTTTATCGCGCGTCGGAGAACTTTTAAAGCTATTTCATTACAAGTTTGGCGGAGAGGCGGTTCGCTGCTGGGAATTACTCAAAAGGCGTTATACCTTAACGCGAGGGCTTTATTTTTCTAAAACGTGCATTTCACAGGTGCTTTTATGGTTTCTTTTGATATCGCAATATATAGTATTTACAACGGAAACAACACAGTGCGACACATATGTATGATAAATTTTGGATCAATCTTTATTTTCCTTCGTACAGTTAAATTACAATTAAATTAAAACAACACCTTCTCTTCGAAAATTAGCGCTGTTTTTGTTTCTCCAACACTTTTATACATAAACTTAACTTACTACTAGACTACAAAGAGAACGACTGGGCAGTCGGCATTTCAATCAGTATTCTCGATACATAAATTCCAATTAAGACATCCTAATTGATACTGTCGCATGAAAACACTTTGGCAGCAACGTTCTTCTCTCTACCTCCTCCTTCATATCCATTCTCTCTCTCTCTCTCTGTCTTCACTCACCACTTGTCCGTAATTTAATCATTATCAGTAAGACCGTACGCGATGAGAATTCTGTCGTGTGCGAGTTGGCGCTCGGTGTCTCGCTCTTTTACGAGCCCCGCACGATGAGTCAATCAAATTGGCTCGAACAACAACTTCATCAGTTCGGAGAAATCGATCAGACGGCCAACGGATCAGCCACATGCACTATTATACTATAGAAACCTCTACTCCACTGTCCATGTAACAAACGCAATTATAACAGACAACACTTATACGATATGAATACATTAATCAACGGACATTCTATGAAACTATACGCAAGTACAAAGATTGGCACCGTAACATTATCGATCGCAGGTCGACTAAATTACATACCGCGAGGGAGGGGAAACGGCATCGATCGACGGATAATCACGCGGAGCGATCGATTTATTTGGCATCATCCGCAGAGTCGCGCGCGTTCCCAGGGGGTTCTCGAGTCACACGCAGAGAGAAAGAGTTTATATCACGGCACTTTTTGCCGCAGCGACCGCAGCTTTCGCCGCTGCTAATGGCTACGATTAGCGAGCAAACCATCGCGGTATCGCATTGGTCAGCCTCGTCTCTCTACGTACGTTTGCTCAGCAGCTTGTGTGTGACGCACAGCCACAGGAGCGAGATCAAGTTTTTCCCACCCAATGCGGTATATATACATGTATACAGGAGGCTATAATCACTCGAGAGCCTAGACAAATGGTAGCGATCGCTCATGGAATCATCGCGCGGCATTCCGTACATATACGTATCCTCCTATAAGTGGAAGGATCCCCATTTCCGTGCGTGTGTGTGTCTCGGTCAGCGCCGATCTACTTGTTCTTCTGGCGCGCGGAGCTGCTCATCGTCTCGACTACGCCGCGCTCCTCGTCGTACAGGGACTTCCTGCTCATGAAGTCGGCTATGTTGTCGATGTGCCGCTCGAGCAGCAGCATCCTCTGTCTCCTGGCCTCCTCTTGCTCGGCCTCCTCCAACAGTCGCTCCTCCTCCAGCGCTATACTCAATCTGGCCAGTTCCTCGGCTCGCGCCTCCTCGCGCTCCCTCATCAGTCCCTCCAGTTCCTCCCTGTAACGGAGTCTGCGACGTCGCTTCTCCTCGGCTGTCAAACGGTCCATCTTCTCCGACTCCATAACTTTGGCCATGATGGCCTCGGTGAATTGTTTCTCCCGCTCGAGGAATCGTCTCTTGCACTCGGCCTCGAAGCGGATCTGCTCCTCGAGACCAGCCGCCACGTCCCTCATCTTCTGTCGACGACGTAGCTCCGCCTCCCTGGCCTCCAGTTCCGCGTCGAACTTCACCTCCTCGATCACGAGGTCGGACAGGAGCCTTCTGCGTTCCCTCAACTCGGTCTGCAGCTCCAGCAGGATCTTCGCCACCTTCGCTATCGCCTCCTCGCGCTTCTTCCGCGCCTCGGCTTTGAGCTTTCTCAGCTTGTCCGACCTCTCGCTCAGCTCCTCGGCGTACAGTTCGTTCTTCACGCTCTCCACGTCCTCCAGCTCCTGCAGCTTGTGCCTGCCTATCTCGCGGATCTCGCGCTGTACGAGATTCTGCAGGAACTCCTGCTCGGCGATAAACTCCTTCTTCCTGGCCTTCTCGACCGCCTCGTTCTCCTCGCGCAGTCTGTCGACCTCCGTCAAGATCTCGCGCTCCCGTCTCTCCTCGACCAGCTGGAGACTGCGCTCCTCTCGCTTCTCCGCCACCTGTCGCTTGAGCGCGGCGTTGAGCTCGTTCGCGTTACGCTGACGCTTCGACTCCTGCTCCCGATCGCGTTCCTGGTTCTTGGCGTCGGCGCGACAACGCGCCACCTCATCGGCGATTCTACCTTGGATCTCGGCGGACATGCGGTCGGCTTCCTGCTCGGCTAGCTGGGCGTGCAGACCCTTCAGCACGTACGCCTTCTTGATCTCGTTCTCGAGTTGGCCGAGCTCCGCGTCCCGTGTCGATCTTCGCTGCTGGCTCCCGTTCAATATAGACCCGTTCAGTCGTCGAGCGCCGCTCGGAGCCTCGCTCGTACCGGTAGTCCTCGGCTTTTTTGCTGCTGCTCCGTCCATCCTTCGCGCTGCGTAGTTCTCTGTTCGGACCAGAAAAACACTGGTCTGACACATTTGCTTTTCTATTATTCTATCATGCTCTCTGTGTGTATATATATATCGTTCGTGTCTGCGTTCGTCAATGATTTCAATGAGTTTTTATTAAACTTAATGCGTTCTAATGAGTTTTTTTTTCTCGATCTGGGTTATATATAGCTATAGGTTTCCATGAATAAAGTATTTAGTTCTTTTTTGCAATGACAATGTGGTACTTCATCACTACGTTCGTATATATGTTTTGTTAAAGGTCTTTCATAACAATCGTTTGTAATATGAACGGGTTATAGAAAACTACAAAATTAGCATACAATAAATAAATTAACAATGCATTTCTAAATTGATTGCGAAGAGCAATTACGATGAATATATTCCAAGAAAATTTGTATTACATACTATAAATTACATATATTAATGAAATTGTTAGTTAAAAATTGTTGTTAAGTAAGTGTCATGATTAATTAGTATTATAGTATGTAAATTACAAGAACTTTGATTGCTTCTTGTGTTTCGTAGCTTGGGCATATCTCTATTAGTCATAACATAATGTTATAATTCCC
Source organism: Megastigmus dorsalis (assembly GCA_900490025.1). Taxonomy (NCBI): domain Eukaryota; kingdom Metazoa; phylum Arthropoda; class Insecta; order Hymenoptera; family Megastigmidae; genus Megastigmus; species Megastigmus dorsalis. The sequence goes on from UELU01141779.1 coordinate 49,444, forward strand.
GGGCTAAAGAAGTACTGTAGATAATTAATGAATCTTTAACGCATGATTTATGGAAGATGATTATTGTATTATATTTACAACTATGATTTATTTTTCAAGTTAAGTAGTAATTTATAAGATATTTTAAACGGGAGTAATGAACGTTTTACAATGTATGTGTCTAAGTCGAGAGAAGGATACCCCATAACATGTAATTAGAATGAATCGTCGATGAAAACGATGTGTATACATTAGGCAAAATTATACAGTGTTAAAGTCAATGTATCTACATGATAATTATCACAGACACGATCTATCCCGAAGAAGAAAAAACCACGAGGACATAATAAATAATTACCATTTCGCGAAACCTGATCGCGGACGACAATTTAACTATAGCAGCCATTTATTACGTAATATAACGCCCAAAACACTCTAATCCGGCGAAAATATGCTATATATATGCGGGAGAGAGTGACGTTAATCTTCGAGCGGATTCGAATTCAAAATACGGAGCTGCCAATCGGGGCAAAATATTTCGGAGCACACGCTGTAAACTGAGAATATACGCGAAATAACGCTAGACGGGGGGAAAAAAATCGAGCTAAAAAGCTGAAAAGGTATTCTTCCGATAAATGCTATATACGTGCTACTTTACCTGGGCCAGCCTCTCTGGGGGGATAAAATGCCAGCGAAAAACACAGGAGCGAGTCAACAATGCCACTTCGACGTCGGCGCCGTTCGATTAATGGCTTTCGACTGTCATCCAAATATAGCTATACACACACACTCTCTATATAGCGGCTCGTATCGCCGGCGCGACGTTTGTAAACAAACGAAACGCGCAGATACGCACGCGAACCAAACTGTTATGTACACATCTGACTGTATATTGCATATATTTCCACTGTTCACTTGACAAATTAGCTTATACGCACGTTGACGACAAAATGGAAGAACTTAACTTAATTAAAGGTATAACGACGCACCAATTGAGCCACAAGGTTTTAAGCACAGTTTTTCTTTTTTTGAAAAAGGTGAGTATGGAGTCCGCGCGGCGGTTACACGAGAGACGAAAAATGGCAGCTTAAACACACGCCGCGACGGTTCAAGTGCGACTAACTCGCCTGACTGGTGGCTGCTGGCGGTTGAGACTCACCATACGGCCCCGCTGCCACTGTCTTCCACTCGATGCAGGGGAGAGCGAGGTGAGCGTGCAGTTGCGCCGCTGGCCCTTTAAATAAAACTCGCTTATAGGCCCGTTGCGGCAACCAATCGCGTGTTGGGTATAAGGCCGGTACTGCGGGGCCGAGAAAACGTTAAGGTGCGTTTGCATGAGAGCGAATAGTAGCGCCGCATATACATTCGCCGCCGCGACGTTTAAAGTATACTTTACGTATGGACTATATACATATTATTTTCTAAAACAATGTGAAATATTATTGAAAAGTTATCGACTGTAAATAAATTAAATAAATACTTGAAACATTTTTTACAAATATTTTTTATTATAAAAAATACTGCAACGCCCCAGCTTATAAATTTTTTAATGAAAATTAATTTTGTAATTTTTTTGGCATGCTATTAATAATTTTAAAATTTGTAATCTAGCACAATGAACTAACTAATTATTTTGAATGATAATAACACTAGAAATTAAAAATTACTTTGATTTTAATAACTGCTGATATCTGCTAATTTCTAAAGTGATTGAGAATTTTTTTATCACATATTTAAATTGCAAAATAGTATTAGATGATTAATGTTAGAAAAGTTAATAAGTTTTTCGATATTCTGGTGTGGTAAATTAAATTAATGAATGAAAAAAAAATTAAATTAATTATTTTCCAATTAAGTAAATCCATAATACATTTACAGTTCAATTTATCTATAAATAATGATTTTTGGAGGAATAAGTAGCAATGATTATAATAAGTCTTATTTTAGACTGTATTGAAATTGGCACTTCTATAAAGCACCGGTAATTTTCTCAGTTCCTACATGATGATGTTTACGCAATAAATACTAAGAATAACGTTTCAATTCATATGGCTGGCGCAACATTATTATAATTGCATAAGTGCATACGATTGTATTCTTAGCTTCCGCCAACGAACAATATCAATATCTATACATGTTTTACAATCTATTTCGTCATGAAGATCATATGTATTTAGATGGTAATAAACAATTATTAATGTATATAGGTATAATAACGTCGAATAATAATTGAGAAAATATACGAACATATAAATACTTATATGCATGTAATGTATAGATGCCTACCTTACCCACCTTTCTTATTTACACTTTTAACGCAACATATGAAATTTAAGATAAGTTTTCGGAAAAAACGCTTAAACATCTAATACAATTTTTTGTAAAAGTTGAAAAAATTCTAGAAATTAAAGCAATTAGGTATTAGAAAAGCTAGATATCCTATATTTTTTAGAATGTTTTCTCTATTATAGAAAAAAAAATTCAGCTTAAAGTATGAATTAAGTGATGTATCTCAATATTACAGATTTTGCCTCTCTTCAAAGCGCTCAATGATAGCTTCGAAGATTTGGATAACATCTTGGATGAAGAAGCCAAAGTCCGGAAGTCATAGCTTCAGTGCTATATATAATCTTGAGCTTGTAAGCTTATTTTATTGGCTTTCCAAAATTAGTTTCTATCAGTACATAAAGAATGCCGAAGCCAATTTAATGATCGACATTTCAGCAGCATCACATCTTCGCCAATTAAATTTACTCATTCTTTTTCCTTCACAATCACTTCACACTATCAAAAAGAATTGCTATTTCTCGCGATCGGCATTAATTAAAAATATTGGGTGTATAAAATTTTAGTTAGTATATCGAAGAGCTGAAGAGATAATGTGTACGATCGGCTCGATTGAAACCGGCGCATAACCACGGCGTAAAACAAATGGAATTTAAAGCTCCCCAATTGTCGATTTGCATAATTAAAAATACGATGGCGTTGCACATTCGCAATTTCGATAATGCCGCAGCGGTATACAAAGCGTCAATGCCCGAAGCCTCTTGCCCCCATGCGCACCAAGGCAATTACCTGTACGCAAATCGCGCAGCCCCGTATATAAATCACAGTTATTACGTTTTTGCCGGTATAAAGAGAGACGCTATTAACTAGATCTTGTTTTTCCTCCATCGGCAAGAGAGAGAGAGAGAGAGAGAGAGGTAACGAGGAGGACTTGCCATTTCCATTTCCAGTCACGAACCAGACGTATCCTCCGCGATTTTTCTGAACTGCTGCTGCGGGACGACTGAGAGAGAGAGAGAGAGAGAGAGAGAGAGAGAGAGATATTCGTTTCGCTACACTTGTAAAGTACGTGACGCAAGCGGAATATATCCCTTCTTCGCTTACTCAAAACCCTTCGCATTTACTTAACGTACTTTTCAGTTAGATTTTTACGTTCCTACGGAGGATTCCTCCGGGCTTCGGCTGCATATACGCGCGTTTTTCTTGTTAGCATGCACGAGCGCGCGCTTTTCCGTATTTGACGATTATAAAGCCCGAGGCGTGTGCAGTAGGAAACCTGGAGTGCAGCCTTGAGACTGATTGAAAAGTCGCGCTTTTTATAAGAGTCTTTATAATCGAATTATTCGGGATTTCATTGCTTCGCGAGGTCTCGTGAAAAACTGTCGGAACTGGAGAATGTTTCGAATCCATGATTACCACGTACGGTATACGTTAACAATTGGCGATATCTTTTATAATTTTCTATAAGTTTTACATGGATTTTCAGCACTTTTTCACATAACAATAGGGATATTTTAAATGACGAAAGATGACACGTTCTTATCGTGTTTTGGCATTCGCCAAGTGATTTTTCTGTCGACAACGTGAAATCTCAACAGCAAGAAAGCCATAATATAAGGAATTGATATATCGCACAAGGCAGCAGTGATAATTTCGCGAAACTATTGTTATAAAATATAAAATCTCGAGTATATTTTATGATCGAGTTTACTCGACAGACGCAGCCGGTCAAGCTGACCTGAAAATCCAGTTTCCAGGGATTCAGCGCGGCGAATTTCGCCTATACCGTAAGTGACACACGATGCCAAGCGCAGGTTTGCGTAGACGCGCGCGCATCAATAAGTCAACTAGCTTTCAGGAGGCCGTGAAAGCTTCTTTCCTCGATGAAATACGAGCTTTTCGGATGGGATACCTTGATACACAGGGCTAGAGGGGGGGAGGGGGGGGGATAGGCACATTCCGTGCACTGCAGAGTGTATATGTACGTGTGAGTGGATGTAGGCCGAGTTATAGACAGTAGAATGGATTTAGTTTTCGGGGGATCCTGTGCAGCTGCACGAGCCTTGTTAAGCTCGCTCCTGTGTGACTGTGTGTGTGTGTGTGTGTGTGTGCATCTCGGTTCCGCGTTTCGAATAAATTTTTAGATCCAACTTTGGACTGGATTTCGTCTCGCGATTCGGCAGGATAGAGCTTTTATTTCGTATACGAAACATTTCGCCGTTTTATTGGGTGCGGTGTGGGGAAAAAAAATTCAGGGTTCTTCGGTTATGCCTGGATGTATATGTATGTAAACGATCTTATAGAGTATGCAGTATTACGAGCGGCACTTTCGTTTTAAAACTTCTATATACCGCGCGTCGGCATCCCTTTTACTACTACGAAAGTACACTCGAGACTAGATGCTTGATATATTCAGAAATCGAATGTATGATTTAAACATTGCCCCTTAAACTGTTCGAGACTAGATTAACCGACATTTAAAATGTATTGAAATAAATCTATAGATTATTGGCATTACTATTTACTATATTCATATATAGTTAAAATAGAATTTGCTCTAATTTCAAAAATACATTATGACCGTTTAACAAACTTTCGCAACTTTAAATATTTATTCAATACAATAAAAACTTTGATATCCTTATACTTTCAGTGGTGTATACCATTACATAAAGTATATTTAAAATAACGAATAAAAGGGAAAATTATCAGGTTCAGCTCATTTAAACAAATAATTATAAAGGTTGATATACCTATATTAATTGAAAGGTGAAGGTCTTGGAAATATATTTTATGAGTTCTGCATACCCTGCGGGCGATTCAGGCGTTTATCCAAATCTATACGTTAGTGAAAAATTATATGCAGCCGTATTCCGTTATTAATTTTTATTTACTGTTCTAGCAATTACTACGCTGCATGAAAATAAAGTCATATTTTGATATTCTTAGAAGTAAAGTATGAAGTCTAGTTATTTTACAATTCTTTAATTTTCAAGTCACTTTTACATAAAAAAATTGTTAAATAATAATGTCCAACAATCTAAATTACAAATAATAAAGTGCGGATATATAACTTTTAGAATTTACTTATTTATCTATTTTCTATCATTTTTTCATCTGACTATATTCTCAATAAATCTTCTAATTAAATTAATCTTAATTAAAAACTTATAAGGTCTTATTAATTGCTATAGAATCTTTAAGCCCATATAACACAAAATGTCATCCATTATTTACCAACAATTTCTGTATGATTAGCCTTAACGATTTACCGAAATTATTTCTCGACCCGATTGTTCGTAATCCTTCCTCTCCACTGTATATACGTTTCGGAACAGCAAACAGTCCAAGCGAGAATGACAGGCGCAGCATTTTAATATTAATGCGTCACTACGGGCTAATGCGCATATAACAAAGTGACCGTAAGCTTCAGTGCGGTATATGTATTTACTGTGCGTGCTAAAGCGCCTAATACCCCGCAACCACTTGTGCGTGCATGCGCGCCGAGCTATTACGTTCTATTTAGCGATGACAAGAGGTACAAACTCAATTTTACTTATATACTCTTAAAAAGGATTTCAAACTCCGAAAGTTTTACCTATTCCTTTTATTTTTAATTCTTTCCTTGTTATGCGAGAGAATCTGTATCAATGCAATCTACATGTAATGCAGTGATAACGGGGACAAAGCACTGCAGTTGTTGCTTCATTAGGATGCAAACTGCATATAAAAAATTATGCACAGCCATATAATAAAGTGTGTTAATTAGCATTCGTTCGGGTAAAATTCAGTTTTTTTTTTTGTTCTTGCCCAAATAGATGCGAGGCCAAGCGAGTATTTAACGTTTTTTTGTGTACAATGTGCGGAATAAAAGAGATGTAATTAGGTGATTTAATTATAAGATGGCTCGCTTTACCGTTGCAGGCAAACGCGTAGTGGATAAAAATTTTTAATTAAACGCAAGAGGTTTTTAAATATTAACGCGTAGTCTTTGTAAGTCGTGCTGTAACGTAATTATATTAATAATGTAAAAGTACTGTTGAATTAGACAAATGGTTCATACATTTGTTCAATGCGAAAATAATCGGCATATGTTTTTTTAAATATTGCTGATCAATCAGTAAAAATTGTTTACTTATATTGTAAATACATCATTACGTTGTAAATGAAAATTCTGAAAAGCTAAATATTAAATCCAAAAGAAAGGTAGGTATACACTCGCCGTTAACTTCGCCAATTTAGAGCTTACAAGCCGCTGAACTTTAATTATCTTCTTAGAACAGAAAAAGGATTTGGCAATAAAATAAATCTCTTCTATCTGCTAAACCTCTTACACAGGGCATTCACTAGTTCCGGTTGCCAAAGCAAAAAGAAATAAAACAGTTTCTCTAAATACAAGCGGTATAAAAAGGGATGATTTCTTCAAGGGAGTCGCTTTTTCGCCGAATGTTTAACAAGCATCGTGTGCCAATAACGTCCTTTAAAATATAAATGCACACACAAAAATATTTAAAATATTTATTAAACAGCCAGTCAACTACAAATACAAATTTAACAAAGCCTTGACTTGTAAAATAACAAACAAATGAACGTATCGATCTGCAATTAAATGAATTGCAATCCATTTCATTGTTTTACCAGCATAAATAATCTATGTTTGATTCATCAAGCTTAAGTTTAAAATTAAATCGATCAGATAGATTAATGAATGGATGTCACTAAAACGGCATTATCGTAGAATTGCGCACCAGTAACATGTATAAATCTATTGATTTAAAACAGTTTAGAAATAATATTAAACAGTATAATTTTTGTATCTCATTATCTTATAAGTACTAAATCAAATTACAAATTTTAATATAAAAAATTGGCTAGAAATAATTCTTCACCCTAAGTAACTAAATGCGTTGAACGGAATCTCAAGAATTCTGATCTCACTGAGAGTTTCATCGCATCGTTAATGGTAAAGTCTAATATCGACAGTCTATACAGTGTTGGTCCTTAAATTGCAAAGCATTGACGTCACTTAATTACACCAATATTACGGCCCTCGATCCATTTTACCTTAGGGTCGTTGCTTCTTTGACCTTAAAATATTATTTCTTTATTTGCTGAATGTGAACCTACATTTTTTCTTTACAATAAAGAATTTTAAAATAAGATAAATGACAAACTTAAATAGACGTAAAGTAGATCTAAATTTAATTAAAGTCTATTTAGTTGTACTATTATGACACCTTAATCCAAATTATTTCTGACCTATTTTACATAAATGATGCATGTAGATCTATTGTCATCTTGTAAGGCTATGAATATAAAAAAGTCATTGTGTAGAGTTCGTTTATACGAAGACTTCTTAATTTGTTCATAAACACTGCAACAGATGGACTTGAGTACACGATTCACGCTTTGTACGTACCGTGGAAGATTTGTTTGCAAGCTCGAATAATTGTTGAATGCGCATGCGTATGCTTAACCAATCCATCAGTGAACGTATAATTGATTACAGCACTGATTGGGGCAGCAATCGAAGGCCCTGATTTTTCACTCAAATTTACTGAGTAACCAATAATAAAAACGATGAATAATACGTGAAAAAATCACTGATTGGATCCACGGTACATTTTAATACACCATCGAAATCTCAATCCCACATATATAAAGCGCGCAAACTTGCCACTCAACCAAACCTAATTACAGTACAAGCCATAAGTGAATCTAATTTTTCGAAGTTGGCTCAACTCACGATCGCTCCTAAACTTTCGCGGTAATATATAGCGGATCGAAATCAACTTAAAACCGTCGTCGCGTACGCCAGTTAAAAAAGCTCCGCCAGTCCCCGCAACCACTCTCGCGCGCGTCACCCGCCCTTTCCCTCATATAATTTCCATCCCGCTAAACAGCCAAGTAATTAATGTCATTACAAACTTCAATCCCCCGGTCCTACAAGAGCCTCCATAAACTATTTCCTCCCGCTAACAAACTTCTATAATGGATTCACCTGCGCATACCAGGCCGCTCGATCTTATTATATATAAAACGTACATAACTCAACCTTATACCGCACCGTCTCCCCACCACCAATCCATCCACTCTCCTGGCGCCGTGCATTCATTCTCGCAGCTCAAAGCCCCCGCACAATGCACCTCTATACCTACACACACATACGCACACATATATATATATTCTCCAAACCAGGTACACACATGATAGGCCGCGATGTGAGCAGCAGCAGCAGCAGCAGCAGCAGCAGCGACCGATAGCTTCGACAGGTGGCTCCGTGTAGCGAGTAGTCGCAGCAGCAACTCTTGTATATATATGACCGCCTGGCGCACCGCCGGGCTTTTGCAGGCGCGCAGCACACAGCGCGGATATACCGCGAGAGCCAACCCCCTGCGCCGAGAGAGAGAGAGAGAGAGCGCGCGACCCCTGGAAGTAGCGACAGAGAGACCCACCTCCCCCCCCCGACGACGACGACGCGGCTCTCCGCTCTCGCTTTCAGTGTCAGCGCTTCCGCCGTTGCGTTCACGTGCGTGCGTCCCAACCCATCCCGCCCGAACTCGACATATACACACAGCTGCACGTACTGTATCTTACACACCGCGAGCAAAGTCGCGCTCATAAGTTCGCGCGCACCCAAGCCTCTATCTCCTCCTCATCCTCGTCGTCCTTCATTCCAATGCTTTTTCCTTTGCTTTTTGCCATGTAACCCAACCCCTCCGTTATTCTGTATATGTACAAGCTGCTTGCTGCTGCTCTGCTGCTGCGTCGCGCGTGTTGTACATAATACCGCCGCCGCGGAAAGAGTCGAGACTCGATGAAAGTTCGCGCGCGCTCTCGTCGTCCTTTTGCCTGAGAGAGAGAAAGAGAGGCGGAGTGCAGGCGAGCTCAAGATATAGAGCGAGAGCGAGAGAGAGAGAGAGAGAGAGAGGGAGGTTGAACTCTGTTTGCCCTGGCACGGTCTGACCGATTCCGGACACGAACTACTTGTTACGTGCTGCTGCTGCTGCTGCTGCTGCTGCTGCTGCTGCTTCTGGCTGCGATTTGTCCTCGGCGGTGGTGGTGGTTTGAATCGCTTTCGCGCTGGTATTGCGAGTGTGGCGCCAGAATTCACCGGAGCTGCACTGCCTCGGGGCTTTGTGATCCGCGTATAATATACTTGTATACGTACTTGGGGATCGCTGCTACGAGTAGGTTCGTGAAGATTTGACGAACCGCTGATAGAGGGAGAGAGAGAGAGAGAGACTTCGATGGGCTTCCCATTGAATTTACATGGCCCGGGAGGATAACAGCTAATGCTTTTGCCTAGAGAGTGAAGGAAAAATCAACGCCGAGTGAGAAGAGAGGAGGAGCCAGTATTCTTAATAATTCAAGACCGTTCTCTCTCTCTCTCGACTAATATTTATTTGAGATCATTCGCGATCGGTGCATGTAGTCGACTCGTTTTTCTACGCCTTTCTTTTGTTTTCGACTTTCAAGAGGAATTTTCGAGGTGCTTTATGTTGTGAGTTTCATTTTTTTTTTTATACATATAGTGAGCGAAGAGATCCTGCTGCGAAGTCTTGGGAATTGCTTGGATCGACTGATTGGAATATATATATACGTTTTCATGTGAGTAATTGTTCTTGTACGAGGTTAATTAGACTTTTGCTGTATGAAAGTGTTCGTAATGAAATAAATGAACGATCAAATGGGTATAACGAGTATTTGAAAAGTTGTATACTGGCTGTGTATATAAAATAGTGAACTAATGGAAAAGTTGTGCGATGTCAAGGAAACATTCTAGTTTTTGTTTCTGAATAAGTAAACAATGAAAAATCTAAACATGAATGTTTTCTTCTGGATTGACTAAAGATGAAGGGTTAATCAGACCAGTACTGCAGTGCGCTTAAAAAAAAGCCGCGTCATACTCTTGCAAGTACAAGTATAATAGTTTGTTTGTTTCTGTTAAAGCGAGAACGCGTCACCCAAGTTTTAGAAATAACGATTAATAAGTTTTTATAAAAAAATACATTCCTTTTTAAAACTGTTCAAGCAAAATAGCGCAAATAAATTAGTACGAAGAACAGAAATGGCAAATATTACCTCTGATAACTCTGTTTGTTGCCAGGAGGGTAGTCGAAAAACATTAAAGCATAATCGGTCTAGGATTATTATTGCAAACCAATTATATGCAAATGCGTCATAAGGTTTTTTTTCCAAATAAATAAAAGAAAACGTTTGTTCTTAAATCTAGAATCAGAAAGTCGCATTAGAACTGATATTTAAATATTTTCTGTTAAGATACGCAATCATTCGTTATTTAATTTTTTTTTTTGTATAAAGGTTATAATAATTATATTAGGAACGGTTACAACTCTGCATAATAATTAGAAATTGCAAAACACGTTAATACTGTGTAAGTACGCTGATTACTAACTACGTATTAAAATATATATTACAACAGAGATTCGTATGCTTATTACAAATTAACATTTACATTAATTTAATTTACGGATATACAAGTATACTCCAAATCAAATTCAATCCATTAACTTTATTAAATTTCAATCAAAGAAATTTTAAACATTGTTTAAATGTAATACCTGCTTCTGAAATGTATATTGATTAGAATTAAAAACACAATAATTACAAATCGAATTCAATTCCTAGCACATAAACCATGAATTTGTAAATCGCACTTTACAATGCATTAAATGTAAACACATCAGCTTACCTTGCAAGTAACATCAATGGCGTGTTAAGGTTGCGTTGCGCTACGGAAAATGAATTTAAAAGTGAAAATTACCGGCACAAAGAAAGTCTTGCAAAAAAATTGAAATTATTAATATATGCTCTACTTGGGTGGAGTATTTCCTCCAAGAACAGAAAAAATACGGTTTCAATATTAATATTAAATTAGTATTATAACTTAGCTATAAAAATAATGCTAAACTGTGAAAAATTAAGCGAAACGAAATGCATTATAAATTGAATATAAAAGTTTTTATAATTAAAGAAGGTATCTCAAATAAAGTTATCTTTGTATCAAATTAAATAGCTTCTATTGTACTATTCATAATCAAAAACGATTTTTTCTTTTTTTAGATCCTTTCCCACTTTCGACACGTAATTATCTTGTTATGTTAACCCTCTTCGTATCTAGTTTATGACGTGTGTCGCTTCATAGCACTTTTTTCATGCGTTCTGGTATCTCGCACTGTACAAACAAGACAAGTGTTCCAACAGTTTTACAAATATTACCTAGTTTGAATTGAAATGCTTTCAAGTTCCATATAGTATTTTGGTTTTAATTCAACTTCGAAGCATTCGTGAAAAAATCCTTTGCGAATTTTTACTATTGAAATTAATTTAATCAAAAATAACAAGAAATGAAACTCAAATACAAATATAATGAACTTAATTCAATCAGAAATAACGAGAATTGAAGCTCAAATACATAATTAATATATTTGGTATAATCTGCTTATTAAACTTGTCAATTCGTAACCGTTCACATACTTACTAATCAATTTCAATCATTCAAATGCGTCATAACACGAATAGATTCGTGAATAGTTTACTAGAAATGTATTTCTGTTAGCCATGCTTGTGATTGTTAATCACGCAAAGTATCTTAATACTTATTAAACAGTTTTCACCTGGTAAAAAGACTTTTAACTTCTGATCTTTAGTGAGTCTTATAAGTCCACTCTGCTCTATATATTTTCATTTCTGAAAGCTTCTAGTCTACTCTATCACACGAATCCAATTATAAAAGCTCGAAGTTGATCCTTTCAGGGCCTGCAAATTGTCTGTATATACATCTGTTCAGTAATAGTAAGATAAACAGAACAAAATATATAATTTTTGTACAACTACAATAAAAACTTGCTGAATTTCACTTACAGAATTACATATATATATGACTACATTTTGTGATTGGAGAAATTCCGCTTAGACGTATTTACGTGTAGATGTAGTGCATTTTTAAATGTATTGATTTTTATAGATCATGAATAATGATATTGACAAGTGATGCTTTTTTAATTCAATGATATAATGGTGATTACGAAACTACTTATGACTGATGTGAAGATTTATAATTTCCTTGTATAATGATTACTTGATATTATATATTATAGAAATTTAAGCGTTCGTCTTTGTTGTCAAAAGCACTTGGTGCAGCTACATTGACTTTCCAATCTCGACTTTATTTTCTACTACCTACACGATTTTTGATTAACTTAAAGTATAATCGACTATTAAGTTTATAATTATAATTTTCATGAAAATAAGCTTGATTATAAATTTTAAGTTGAAAAACTTAGATTTTCAAACAAGTTTATGAGTGCGTATCTAAGTAAAATCAAGTGCAATACTTCGGAACATGTTTTTATGCGAAAAATTTATATTTATAGTTATATGAAAAAAAACGGGCTGAAATTTTATTTTTACTGTTTAAAAGAACAAACTATTTTATTAAACTTTTAAAAACCTGATGCATTTTATAAATAACGCATTAATTTAAATTCCATTGTGATTAAAAGGATTCATTATTTTTATATTGCTTAGTTGAATTTCATTCAATTATTCATTATTAAGATTTTATTGTTTAACTTTTATTACGTTCAATATAAATATTATCTATAAAGTCGTAAAACTATTCAGTATTGGAACATATTATATTTGAATTTAGTTGGAATATTTTATTTGTCCCAAAGTATTAATAATAAATATTTTATGACTAGAGCAGTAGCTCTCTCAATAAATTTCTATAAGATATAGTTATTACAGAACAAAGGTTACGTCAGCATTCTTTATGGCATTATTAATAAATCACTCTTTCTTATATTGAAAAAATTAAAAAAATTGAGACAGTTTTTGATACGAGTAAAAATTGCATTTCATTCAAATGTATTATCAGTAAAATCGATCCAATTATTACTGCACTCAGTGCCCTGCCAGAAAATTGACGAGTTTGACTCAGCAACGTGTTAATCAAATGGCAACATATTTTGACTATTAAGCAAACAATACACTTTTAAATGTTCTATACCGCGAATCATATTATTCAATTTCAATATACTCAAGAAAACTGGCTAAAATCTCGTTAAAAGCTCCTTAACATTTCTACCAGGGTGGGTAATAAGTAAATAGCTAAGGATACGTTTCAAATCTCTTTTATTTACTTCAATTAGTAATCTACTAGAGTCAGGTGATGAATTTTTCCAATTTGAAGAAATGTCTACTTATATCAAAGATTAGTGGAACTTATCTACGAGAAAAATTATCTTTCATTCGAAAAGTATTTAAAGGGATTCTTTGAAGAGATAGAAAACATATTTTCATGAATTAATCATTTGAGATACTTAATAACCTTTCAGCGCATACTAATTTATTACTGAATAAAGCTACAGATACTGCGATCAATATAATGTTAAAAATTTGAGCCTAATGGAAGTTCAACCAGAATACAAACTCGATCGACACGAGTTAAACAGCGAACAGTTACAGGATATAATTAAATCGTCGATGTAACAACGAAAAGAAACTTTCCGCTAAACTAAACTAACCAGAAAGAGAAGCATTGAATATTCTTATTAAGAGTCTTTCAGAAAGATAATCTATAGGTGCTTATAAGCCCTCTAGAGCTTCGCACGTTGTCGTTAATCGGTCGCGTAGAAGAGTTTTCTTCGTTTCTCTTTTTCTCTCTCTCTCTCTCTCTCTCTCTCTTTTTCTTTTCTAGGACGCCTCGGAACAGACATACACACATTTTACGACGAATTACCACAAAAAGAACATATTATTTGTTCGGTTTGTTTTGTCCGGCTTCCTCGACCCACTTTTCTTTCTTCGATTGACCAAGCGAAACACTACTCTTTCTCTCGCTACATGACGACGACAGAGACTCGCTGGGAAAAAAAAGAGCGTCACTTGCCACCCTATGCGCTTCATTACGCATCCCTTTCATTTCCATCCTTGGGATATTCATTCATCTTGAAAAATTCATACAAGGCAATTTTACAGCTGATTCGTCCCGTTACAAAGATACACAACCGTTGGGAAAAAATGTATTGAAAGATAGAAAGCGTTGCTCGCTAATTAGCGCGTCTTCAATTCTAGACAATTTCATTTCGTTTCCACTGCTTCACATCTATTACGTTCGTCACGCTATACGTGTCATACATTCGTACACGAACCAATGTCTCGTTTATGACTTCCGATCGCATTCGTCCAACTTATATCGAATTGAAAACTTTCCGAAAGTCTTGATAGATATTAATACACAGAATGCACGAAACGCAATGTTTCTTGTTTCCCGTTGGCACGCGGCGCGCGCGATCCTTGAGAAAAGAAGGGAACTTTCGAAATAATTAATGTCCGAAGTCACGAACTTGGGCGCAAACATAAAACTTCAAAGAGTTTTATAACTTTAAACAATAGCGTCTTTCCCGTCTTCGCGTCAATGTCTACTCGTGATCCTCCTCCTATAGTTGCCACGCGAGGCGCAGCGAAAAGTTTTCCCCTGGCAGGGCGGCCCTGCCTCGTTGCATTTATAAGCAGCGGCGTCGCGTGGCTACGGTACTAAAAGCCTGCGATTCCCATTATTCCCTGGAATTATTCAAAATTTCCCCCCTTACATTTATACACGCGCTTTTACGCGGCGAAGGATGATCGCCGAGGCTGCAGCGAGATATGCGCACACTTCGTTGATCAAGGGGCAGCCGAATGACCCAGTCACACCAGAAATCAAAGGAGAGATCGTCGTTGTTTGGATTCTCTCTTTTTCTCGGCCCTTCTCATTGACGGTTTCCGGCGCGTCCGCTGTAATTTCTGTGGATTTTTTCTCTCCCCTCGATGAGTATTACAGGTTCGGGGGGCAACGTGTAATTTAGACCACCCACGGCACGTGAGACGTAGCTATGACGTGCTACGTATCGGGGATCGAGTAAGCAGTTTTATTAGAGCAGGAAAATTTACGAGCTTGCTTTTTTATACAACTAATAAGTCTGCGGAATCGTACGTGTTTCGAACGCTAGACTTTTAGAAGTCACGGAGGCAACGTGTGCCTGTAGATTAATGTTATATGAGCGGTATGATTGACCCACTAATGTAATGCTTTCTTATGAAGATAAATCGGAAGGGAATCAGTGGCTCAGAAATCTACTGTTATATAATTGAAAGTTTATACGTTCGTCAAGGTTGTATAACAAATAAAGAACTTTTTTAACACAGAATTTCATTTTTCACTGCTTATACATAAAATGGTTAGAACCCGAATTTTTATTGGAATGCCAAATAAAAATGAAGAATTTTAACTGATAACAATAAAGTAAAAGAACATTCTGTATATTGTGCTTGGCTTTCATTTTCGTTTTACTCTTTCAAATCTTTCTTTTATTTTGCCGTGCGGTAATTATGTTATTCGTAGAGGGCCTTAACTTTCTATAAGTAAATTGATAATCTTAGACTACAGTCTCATCTAATAATGTAAGCTGAGGCTATATTTTTAATGAAATACGTAATTATATTATATTACGCAATTCATAGAATAAATAAAACAATAAATAAACAAAAAATATAATTATAAATAAGCAATGAGAATCAGAATTTTTTAAAATATATTTTTAGCTACTAGATGCTTTTAAGTCCACCAAAAAGATTTATAAAAATATTCTTGTCACAATTCTGGTTTCAAAGCATATCAAACTTTTTTTATTTCCTTTTTTTGAAACTAAAAAAAATATACTGGTAAAGGATGAATTTCCAACAATTTTTCCAATTCATGCAGAGCTTTATTGTTTTTTTTTAATATACGTTAGATATTTTAGTAGGATTGGAGCACAAGAGAAGTATCATAGCTTTCATGTCTAATTTTTTGAAAATTTCGACAGTATTAATTGTTTGCAAAAATCAATTTTGTTCTTTTACAAGAAGAGAAATGTCTATTAAGGTTAACATAGAATTTACGATTTAGAAAAGAATATTCAAACATTCTGAAACTGTAGATTAAAACATATAATACATTTGTACAGGTTGATGCATTATAGTGAAATTCGTTTAAAATTCGCAATTCGAAACAATTACAACTGCTTACTCTCGGCAAACATAAGTAGAGCAAGAGATAACAGTATACTGGTGAAGCTTAATTAATTTACCCTCGGAACCAGCTAATTCATCTCTTTCAATTTATTTACTACATAAATGAAAACTTTAATTTTACGAATGTACCGAAAATCGGCGTTCCTACAAAATTATTCATCCTTACAAATAACAATAAGTTTTGTTTAATTAATTTTGTTCTTTACAAACAAAACTGATTGCGATCATTTTATATATTGGACAGTATTTTATTTTTCAGCTGCTCGCATTTATTTTGGATATTTCGTATACGATAACCTTGTGAAATTGCAGATTAGATATCACAACATATTCCCCCTGTAAACTATATAAAAATTTACTGAAAATTGACAGTCTTTACTAAAGATTACAGGAAAGAATTAGGGATTACTTGAAGCTTTATTGAAAATTAAACAGTTTTTAAACAACCGGAGTAAAACAGTCTTTAGAAAACCTCAAAAATCTTATTTTACACAATTTATTGTAATTCTATTTTTGGTTCATCGAATATAATGTAAAATTTAACAGTGGTACTATGTCAGCTGACAAAAAGTGTGATGGTGCGGTATTTTTAAACTACAGTTTTATGAGAATTGGTTTGATGTTTTTTGATTACGCAGCTATTGTTCCATGTGAGTTCTGCTACATAGTCATAACCGAAATATTGCAGGTCATAATTCATTGGATTCCAAATGGAATTCGAACTATTACTTCACTTTTAATAATGCGGTTAATTTTGTAAATCCAGATAAATCTGATTCCTTTTTTATACAAAAGTATATTCAATGTACAAAAATTTAATAACCACACAGAAGACAAAAGTGCTAAACGTAACTTTATAATTATCTTTTACTGCCAGTTGCTTTAGAAATTCGTATACAATATAAGTCACTGTAACAATGCCACTCTGTATAATGAAGTACAACAAAAGTTTTTGAGTACCATTACATGCTATTTTCAATGTATCACATATTTCAAAGCTCGCGAGAGAAAGGACACAATAGGCGTACTAAAATTTCCATGCCAGTCCTGAAAGTAAAAAAAAAAAGAAGTTACTAAACCTTCGCAGAAGTTTTCGCACTGATTTTATAATTAAAAATAAAATGCATCGCGTATATCTATTAAACAACAGAGCGAGCGTTTGTCAGGAAAATTTAATCGCCAGTCAAATCATTTCAAATAGAATAACGCGCTAGGCGGAGCCGAGAAAAAGTATGGTGTGTCGTCGAGTAAAAAGTGACAGGGAAGAATTGCCGGCGTCCAAGCCGCACGGGTAACAGCCCTCTATACCATATATAGGCGGGCCAAACACTAGCATTTCTCGCTTTCTGCCCCGTAAATCGAAAGAAAAAGCTTGAAAATCTAAAGGAAACAGAAAAAAAACCCACACACATACACGGGCACACAACGAGCAAAGAAGAAGAAGAAGAAGAAGAAGAAGAAGAAGAGGGCGAGACATCGGTCGGCCGCTTGCGCGCTCGCGCCGGTAGATATCGAGAGCAAGGACGAGTTGGCCGAGGCGAAGTGCCATCGTGCATGTGTCTCTCTCTCTCTCTCTCTCTATCTGCGTGGGTGGGACGTATATGAGCCGATAGACGATGAGCCTCCATCGCAATATCGAGGGTCAGCTCGCAAGCTCGTACCGTCCTTATACCGAGGAGAGGGTTTCTCCCTCTCTGTCTGTATGTGTGTGTGTGTGTGTGTCTGTTCACCGAAAATGTCCTCGAGAACTACTATCTTCGGCTTGCCGATCTCGGCGAAAAACCTGTAAGTGGAAAAGAACCGTTCTATACTTGCGCACCTTCCTCTAAAGTGTAATGACATTTTTATTCCAAACGAGGTGGAGTGTGCAGGATCCTCGACATTTACTTCGACAATGGGATTGTAACAAATTTTCGAGGGTGCATAGCTGTTAGAATTTTTGGCACGCAGTATGAATTTGTACTACGTGTGTTTAGTTGTTGAATATGTGGAGAGATATAATTAGCTCATCTTCTGTAAGAATACACAGTTTTGAATGTAAGTAGCGATGATTGGATATAGGCTTGAAATATATTAGTATAGGAAGTATTGGTGGTTGAGAATTTGACGGATATTCGAAAGTACATAAAATGTTATTTGTGTTATTGGCTTTATGACAGATATTGACTTTTTTTTCTTAAAGTACTTTATTTTATTACTAATGCATGAGAACACAATACGAACTGATCCTCGCACTCATAAAATATACGAGTGGAGTGAAAATTGAATGTAGCTTGTAGCCATTTATGTAGAGCATTATAGAATAGAATATTAGAGTTTCAGAGAATTCATTATAAATTTACACATTCGGACGTAATAGAAGAAGCCTTTTTCTTTGCAATTTCGTGTTTGCTTATTAAAAAGAGGAATCCAAAGTTTTGATGTTAAAGGGAAGAGCTGTACAACGTTTCAAGCGCAGAAAATATTTAATTTAAATAATCTGAACTGACGGGAAAGTAAAAGAAATTTTAATGTAACTTTTATTAAAACTGACGGCTTACAATTCTCGGAAATATATACACTTTCTCGTATTTCATTTTTACGCGGCGAAAAACTCAATTTTCATTTTCTTGATGTTCTCATTGGTATCAAGTTGATCAAGAAAGTTAAATTTTAGATTAGATTGCAATTTTTTTTTGAGTGTTACGTAACTGTAATTTTTTGCAATCTTATTAGACCGTATTCGGTATCAAAATCTTAATTTTATTATAATTTAAATCATTTTTCAAGGTATATCTCAATCATAGAAGCCCTTAAGAGATTCAGCCTGAACTGTGAGATTTAAATTTTCTATATCGAACCATATAAGAGCATAGCATAAGCTCATATATCTCGTGGTCTCTTAAATATTTAATCAACATTTTTAATAAATAATTTTTCCTAACTGAAACAGTTTAAACATACCTATTCCAGAGTCTAGTGATTTCAATCTAGAGATATTAGTTAAAAATATAAACTTGTCATGTACTATTGTTACATGAACTGCGTGAAAAGATTACATTTTATTCTGCGTCATAAAGTACTCAATGAATGATTTTTTTCGTATTTATTAATTTAATAATACTAATTAATAAACCAACAAAATGTATATACCCAAGTAGTATATAATATGTTCCTCAAATGCAGAATATTCATATAAGAGTAGATCAGTTATCGATGTTGTATTAAGAATAACACAATCAAACACGAAATTGCTTGAAATAACGCGTAAACCAAAATTCTTTAAAATACATGCATATTTATAAAAAAAAAATTGTAAAAGCAAATCAAAAAAACTTTTTCGCCATTGCTATCAAAAGGAAAACGAACGATTGCAATTTTTCGCGAAAAAATCGCGTCGCGCACTAAATATAACATAGAGCGCCCGCACGAGTGTCCCGAACAGCGTTTGAGCCTCACAACAAATTCCGCATGCAAAAGAAAAAAAAAAGTATATTTGCTCTAGACTCGTGCATCGATGAATGTCGCGGGAGAGAGAAGCAACCTGTGGATCGATAGTCTGGACACAAAGCGAACACCGAGCGTATACAATATCGTACCACTGAATACAAGCCTCGGCGAAAGCGCATATACACACACACACACACACACACACACACACACACGCGCCTATACACACGTGGTACGAGTGTATAAAGGCCGCTATCTGTTTAGCACTGCATTATACATAGTTTTCCGCGGAATCGCGAACTTTCGCACAACTTTAATGAATGGATGCGGCGGACTGAGAGAGTGAAAAAAGTTACGTGCGTCGCCATGACAAATGTCGGCACGAGTTCCTCTCTCCGGGATCGCAGACTTGAAAATCTGTTGCTCCGCGCACACATTATGTTCGTCGACTGAATGACTCGTCCATACACGCGAGCCTTACGGTGCTTGTTTTTCATATACCTACAGAGTCTGAAAAGTTTGCAAGCGTATAGAGAGAGAGAGAGAAGCGTATACAATAGCGTTGTATAAGGCGCGCCCCGAATGGACTCTTCGATTGCTCAATTTCAGCAATTTTCAGACGGATGCCCAAACTTGCTTTGTATTGCCATCGCACACGGCAAGTAGGTCAAACTGGCGAAGGGGTTTTTCATGTATTCGTTTCTTCTCCCTCCCCCCACCCCCCACCCCTGATTTATTATGGATGGCCTATACGAAAGCGCGATGATGGGGTATTTATTTTCAAAAAATACCAGTTGATGTGTGGATTGAAAATGTTTTCGGGAATGCACTTTTTAGATCATTGAGAGCGATATACTTTTTTGCTTGAAAGTTATATTTGACAAATGAAAGTTTGTTTTGTTGATTCTCGTGTTGGAGCTGAACTTAAAGTATAAGGTTTCGTGAAAGAAGGACCTCAACATTGAAACCCGTGGAAATTGAAAGGAAAACTTATGAAACTTATATAACCAACTTTTACTGTAATTTAATATAGATTAACTCCTATACTTGGCAGGGAATTTTTTAAACAAGGTCGAATTCATCGTAACCTATATTTAATACGTATAGAAGCGGAAACAGATGGCTGTAGGAAGACACGGATTATCAATCAATTTTTCATAAGAAAGTCATATTTATTGTTAATACTAAATATTTTTTATACTCTAAATAATGATGTAGAGGTTTTATAAGTGTAGTTTATAAAGACTTTAATTTATCTTAACCTCGTTGAGACTGTCCTTTTGGACTGATCCCCCTCGCTTCTCTCACCGGATACCTTTAGGTATTTATGTTCCTTACCTTAACCCCCTCAATTTCGATTAACTCCTCTGCAATTACGATTTCTATGATCTCTATGACAGTGACTTAATCTCTTGTGACTTCTTCGATCTTTTATTTGACTGAGACTTCTTCGATTCCTCGTACAACTGCAACTTTAGCGGTCCGTGTGATTCACACTTACTTATCTGAGACTAAACTCGACAAAACTTCTCTTTCTACTACTTCGATTTTCTTCTGTACATTTCGTTTTTCTTCTGTTTTTTCGTCTTTTTTTCTTTCTTATCTCGATGTGCCTCATAGTATAAGCTGCATTTTAAGACTTTTGTTTCGTTAAATCCGGATCTTTAATCGCAATCTTTGATATTTTTTCCTGTTCTCTTTAGGATATAAATATCCCTTTTTTCATTAATTCTCAATACAGATTAAAAATAATTATAAATTTAAATATTTCATAAACTATTTAATTGAAAATACAAATACAAAAGATGAAAATATAAGCTTACAATTCAAGAAAACTATGGAAATCAAATTCATACTGTATGTATAAAATATAAATCTCATCATTTTTCGAAATCCATAACGAATGAGATTTTGTTAAAACATTTACTTTCATATGGTTTTCAGTGCATATATAAACTTTTATGCATATATACATATATATGAACTTCAATACTAAAGTTTTGCAACAAATATATAAAGTCATAATATTTTTAAATGAAATATTGTACTATACGTGGGTGTTAGAAGGATATTTCTTATACCAGCACAGAACAATTCTTGTACGTAAAATATTTGCAATGCACGAGAAAGTACAGCCATATATAGATTAAAATCACTGCGGAAGATATATATAAAAATCTAAATAAACCTTCGCAAAACTAAAGCTCGGAATTTTCTGCACACGCAAGTGGAAGGACTTGGATTTACTCACGCAGAAGCTGAACGCGCCAATCCCCAAAAGAAAGGCGTAAGTTTCTTCAAGGATAAAGTGAAAGAGCTCTGTATAAACCTTTGCGCTATTGCGCCACAGCAAAATCCTTTTTCAAGCCCCACCAATTTGTAAAAATTCACACTCGCGCGGCAAAGATAATTTTTTTAAAAGCAACTTGTGCGATATAAACATTAATATATATATATAAATGTGCGCATTACCGTATCTCACAAGTTGCATAATATTATATGAAGTTTTTAAGCTCTGAAATAAAAAAAAGTACGTATAAATGTCAATTTTTTGAAATCATGCAATATTTGCTATTACACATAACTAATACATTGCAAGATCTTCGAATTCGTAGAGATACAAATTCGCCTCGAATCAAGCGCTCATCGGAATAGAAATCCCAACCGTATACAATAGACACGTCGACAGTAGCAACAGCAGCAGCCCTAGTGTCCATATACATATATATACATATATAGAGGTCGGTATATAGAAACGCAGCAGCGGCACTGCGTCGCGCTTGCTTTCCTCGCAGAGAGAGAGAGAGAGAGAGAGAGCACACTATACGAATCGATAAGCCGCTTAGGATTCTCTGCGTGTTAGACTATGTAAATGGTATAGTGTTTCTAGTTGTTCGTTCGCGTATATATATATAGGAGAGGCCCGGCCGGTACGCGCGCGCGACGCTTGAAACAAACGGACTTTATACGCCTGTCTGGGCCTCTCTCTCTCTCTCGCTCAACCCCGTACACGCCATCAGGGCTGCAGAGCTTTCAACTCTCTCTCGCGTATGTGTGTGTGTGTGTATACTCCACCTTGGACGCTGTCGCGCGCAGTGAGCTGGCGCGGTTCTCCAAGTTAATTTAACTGTCGGCGGTAGAGGCGTAGAGAAGGAGAAAGCCGGTTTGCACGCGCGTGCGAGGAATTTCCCTCCACCCGATAGACTCGCGTTGTTTCTTCTTCTTCTATTCTATACGAGCTGATTGTTATGTTATTGGGCTTATGAATTTGATTAGTTCCTGTATATATGGGTTTTTTTTGGGCGCACGTAGAATTTCCAGAATTCGCGAAATTTCGCAATTTCACGCTAGCCAGATGGGTTCGCTTTGTGCCGCCTCGTGTCTTGTGTACACCCTCATCATCGAGATGTAAGAGAATTCGGCGATATATACGCGCTATTGTGCGTGGCCGGCGTGATTGTGAAATGCCAGCGCGAGAAATTGTACACGCGCGAGCCAGAATAATAGAAGCTTCCAGTTTTTTTCCTCACCCTATTCCGGCGGATGTTTGCAGGTGTTTTAATATGCGGTGTGCTGGATTTACGTTGTATTTATGATTAAGTTATAGCGATTCTTTTCATTTTGATTCGACAAGTCTGAGAGCTTTTTATAGATCCTGTTAGCTTTAATAGCGATGTCTTCGACGATAGTTATGTCCAAATAAACTAAGGATGATGTTTTAATATTGTTTTCAAATAGATGGCCTAAAACTATCAAGAACAGATTGAATAACACATCGTTGTAATAAACGATAAGAGTTACAGTGTGCTCGACAAAATATTTATATGGCTGGAAATAATTAAACTTTATGGAAGTCTGAATCAATCCAGCTGTGAAAATAATCGTACGAGGGGTGTACCTTTTTACTTGCACGTGAACAGATTTAGCTTTCCTCAAACATGATTTAACCGAAACCTTATATAAATCATGTTTATTTGTACTTGCTATACGAGAGGCTATTCTTATTATTGCGTTCTCAAATTGACTGTAAGATTTCATACATATATATATCAAAGCCTACTCAGTCATTCGTTCTAACATGGATATAAATTTAACGGATACTATTTATAGAATATTTTTTTTCACATAGTACATTACATATATATATACACAGCATTGCAAAATTTCCTGCGCACGTACTTGAATCACCGAAGGATATATTTGCAATTCAGCATATAGCTACTTAACAGGTAACAAAAACACTTGCGCGGTCGCGGCATTAATAATAAAACTTTTATTTCAATATTTTCCCGTCAGTTTCCCAGAAGTACGAGACTCGATTACAGTCTAAGTAGTAAAACATACAATGCGTGCATACGATACGAGCCGCAAGAAGAAGCGAGTGTATATACACGTATATACGTATATGTACGTATATACGCTAGTTTAAGGCGCGGCTTATAACTTAGTTTTCCCTCTGGTATTGTGCCGCTCTCGCTGCTATAGTCTGACATAAAAAAATACTCCGTGCCATTGTAGAGGCTCAACCATTTTAGGGGTGTGTATATACTTTGCGTTGCGCTTATAAGCGCGAGCAGAACGCCGCAAGTTCATTATTATCTGACCCAATTCACTTTATCCACTTTTGCCACGAAATTCTTCGGTGACTACCCAGAGTTCCGGACTTGGAAAGGATATTCAATTTTTCAGACACTTTTAGATTTCCTAATATATACCTATGTTTTAGAAATCCATTATTCGCATGTGGTTATTTGAAGAGATCGAAATGTAACGAATTTAGAAGGAATTTTTTTGGATTATATAGTCTTTATCTGCAACCGTTATCGTCGAATTCTCGTACAATTTTCGTACTCTTTTATAAAATGAAAAGATTCTTCGTGAAGAAATTGTTGTTCCGGAAAATGGAAAATATTTCTATTGTGCACGCGATTTCTTAAAAATTTCTGTAATGGTATTTATTTAGACGACGCATATTTGCGTATTTTCGTCAAAACAGGTATTTCAAGATTTCCATTTAAAAAAAATATTTTGAAAATTCTCCTCTAAAAACCGTTGAAATACATCGTTGCAAACGGAAATTCCGAAATTTAGAAATACGTCTTTATGTATGAGGTATCTTAATTGATATTTCCGGGTTAAACTTTTAAACAATTAGCTGTACGTATACGTTATTCAGGGCAGCAACACAGTTTAATTATTGATGATGGAAGTTGAAGAACCATTAGAACCGTATATCTAGAAACCTTAATTTCCATACGTTACAAACAGGAAATTTTATATTCATCCGTTACAGAATCAGTTCGCGGCTATTTCTTAAACTGCGCGCCACGAAACTCCGCGGCGATTGAGGTCATTGCTTTTTATAAAGCGCTGCTTCAACTCGATGTTCTCTCCTCAAAACTGCAAACCGCGACGGCTTATCCCTAATCAGGAAAAGTCTCCCCACCGCTTTTGCCCCTTTTATTCGGGAATCGAGTGAGGTAATCTGAATTCTAATGCCAGTTGCGAGCTCTAAAACGCGAAATAAAGAAGAGGTGTATTTGCATGCAAAATTAAGTCCTCCGCGAGGTTGATGAGAAAGGGGGGAAAAAAAGAGAGGTTGTGTATAAGCAAGAAAATAATGAGAGTGGTTTTCTTGCGCGCCACTTTATGTCGCTGAATGTATAGCGGTTTTTCAGCTAGACGCGGTTCTCTGCAGACTTTGACGAC
Organism: Megastigmus dorsalis; assembly: GCA_900490025.1. Classification (NCBI taxonomy): domain Eukaryota; kingdom Metazoa; phylum Arthropoda; class Insecta; order Hymenoptera; family Megastigmidae; genus Megastigmus; species Megastigmus dorsalis. The sequence goes on from UELU01141779.1 coordinate 74,932, forward strand.
CAGTCATATATTTTGATTTTCGTAAGATGTTGACGGTTATTCTCGTATAAATAATCATTTTTATCATTTACTAAATTCGTTGCTGTAATCTTGTAACTTGTAAATGATGTAGTAATCGATGCAAGTTTCCTTAGTACAATTTTTATAAAGGAATATTTACTCGCGAGTTTCTGCGCATGTTCCATTGACGGAATATATAATAAGAGTAAGAGATAAGGAAAATCATAAATTATTGTTGTCCTCTGGATATTTTTTTTTTTTTTTTGCAAAAAGCATATGGTTGTACTATGGTGAAATGTCTATATCGAAGTGGCATATTTTTCGCCCAAGATACATCATAATTCAGATGATGACAGATAAGGTGTTTAGCACGTGTTGGCGCTTGCAGGTGTATAGTTTCTAAAAAAGACAAAGCACCGCTGGCTACATCAACGTGTCACAGTAATAAGGGTAACTTTTCTTCTCTTTCTCTTTTTTTTTATGGTTGAGTCGTTCACGTAGAGAAGCCGTCATAAAAAAGTCACTTTTATTTATGCGATCTTCTATTGGTGCTTTCCTTCGACTTGTTTTTTTCACGCGTATACCTATATCAATCCGACTTTTTTTACAATAAGCAATTTCAAACATAAAGCACGCCATATTAACTAATAATAACATTTTTGTTTGGCTCGAATAATTTCAATTCCATAAATCGTTGAATTTTCATCAACTACTATTTTACCAATGAATTGAACTAACTTACAGCGAGTAAATCCTCTGTAATATTTTTTATACACAATTATACATTCGTTAAGGATAATATTTACTCGGGGCGCCAGTACGCGATAGTTGTTTTTGTATTAAAAACTTGGCGCATTTAATAATAGCCGGGTTTTAATCTGTTTACTCGGAGAAAATCAATATAGAGAGAGCCGGTATAGCTATACCGCTAATGCATATAGGTGTATATTAAGGACTTTGTGATGGCACTCGGTATGAAACACGAAAACTCACAGAGCATCAAAGACACGTGCTTGATCGAACGTCCCTCCTCTTGGTGTCGGTATACACACATTAGGCGGGCGCCACGGTTAATGTTCGTGTGCAGTGCAGCGGTTTTCTTTGACAAGCCTAAAAGCTAGTGAACTATGACACACTCCACCTTCCCGTTATTGCTTTGTTCGAATACCGCCTATAGCTTATTCAGCATATAAGAGACTGAATAACGCTTTTTTTTTAACGTAATAATAAAATTTCTAAAGCAGTTGTTTCATTTGAAAAAGGATTGTCAGGTTCTACGGCAGAATCGCGTAGGTCTTTTTTTTTTTAATTAATGTTACATGAATTATTGCTCTCTAGTCCACGTTTCCACAGCGTTTACAACAGGGGTTACGGCCTAACCCCTGTATTGATTCTTCTAATTGGCGTAATTTCACGCCCCGAGAAGCCTGTACATAAATTAATAAAGAGCATTTGTAGAAGTGTGAAAGGGAAGCTATATATCGTTATTTCAGTTAGAAACGTCGCTGGGGTTTATTCGAGCAAAGGGATATACCTATAGGGAAGTATGCGCGGCGGCTTGATGTGAATTATTATCGCGCGTTAATCTTGGCGAGGATCGATAAGATTCTAGATTACCTAATCTTAACAGACCCCCTGCTCTCGCACCACTTCTACCCTTGTATTGTGATAAACAACGTCTTTACGACTATTAAGCGCCGCGCCTTTGGTGCTAGCTATGGGAAACTTTATTTTCTTCGCTTTTTCAAATCATTATTTATGAATATCGTTACTTTTATAGCTTCATCTAGGAGTTTTTAAAGTGTGCATAAGAGTAAACGTTACAGCTTCAGAAGTAAAAACATCGTAGCTTATGTAAATTTTATATTCATAAGGAATGATGAAGCTATTTTCCACAATCTTAAGAATGACTTTTCTAGTAGCTTAATCATTCTGATACTTTTATTTTTTTTTTATAACGAGTCCAAGTTTTCTTTATTAATAAAAATAAAGTATACTTTGATTCCGCGCTCGTCGTATAGCACGATAATAATGGAAATGTTTTTTTACTCAATTATTAGAAAGACAAATCGATATGGATCGATGTATAGAGGGAAATCGTCAAAGATCAGCTTCTTTTAACAGAGCCTAGATTCTGAGTATTTTCATACATATACTTGCTGAACTTCATTCATTGCGATCCCCAACGGGACATAACAAAAGGTTGCGCAATCCATCTCATATAACATATTTATGAAAGCAAAGTATACTATTGTTTGTACATATGATAATAATCAACATTTCGAGAACAATGCGAATTATTCAATATAGTTCATTCAATTTAAAAATATATTCAAATCGATAATCGAAAAATTTTCATTGTCTTTAAAGTATACATAACCGCCCGCAATTATGGAAGATTTGCGTATCGTGGAAGAATATCATCACGAGACCCATACCTACACTTTTTGCAACAAACGGCTCAAGAGTTTATTCGCTTCATAGCCGTCTTTACACGCTAGCTAATGCGCGTCCCAGCGCATAAGCAGTATCGCCATTACGTCCAATCAGCATGAATCATCATTCCGCTCGAATCCACACGATAACCAAGCCACTTCCCGTTCGAAGTAAGAGAAGAACCTTCGTGAGCACAGATAGACGAGTGGAACTATATATAGGAGCGCGGGTGGGTGGAAAAAGTTAGGGAGTGAGGCTCACTCTTTCATGCTCAGCGCGATAATTTACGATCGGGGGGAGTTATGAGGGCCAAGAGTCTCCCGCACACTGACGACGACGACTAGGACGAGGACGACGTGTGCAGTCCCTCGGTACGCAGGCGCACGTCCATAAAAATCATACTACGGTATATATATCTGTTTTCTTTTTTTACGGCTCACCCTGAAAATCTTATCGCGGCGAGGAAAACGCGCGAAAGCGGATGCGGAATTACTCAGCTGCTGCTTCCCCGGCAAACTTTTTCTCTCTCTCTCTCTCTCTCTCTGCCTCCCCCTTTTTACGACCGTCATTTGGATAGTGCGAGTCTCTCCTCGCTCGCTGGGTCCTTACGTATCATGCCCTGCTGCGAGCGCGTGCTTTTGCACTTTTTTTCCCCCTCGACCTTCTCCTCTCTCTCTCTGTCTCTCTCTTTTTTTTCTTTATCTTTTATCCTCCGCCGTGCTTTTATCGAGGGTGTGTGGAAAAATTCTCAGATGGTCAAGTCGATCAGTATTACCACTCTCGAGAGGATAGGAAGAGTGGAGAGGATGATGCGCGCGCGTGGCCCGCAAACGATGACACGGGATGGAAAAAAAAAGTAGAGAAAGAAGCCGAGCTAGCGCGTGACTCGATATATCGAGGATATCGTACACGGAGCATACGAAAATGTAATAGCGCGCGCGGCGAAAGGATGTCCTGTGGGAAGAAGTGTCGGTACACTTGGGGAGAAATTGCAAAAATAAATTATCAGATATAATAATAGAGATGGGACTAGCATAGGGTCTCCGATGGGTTGCCCAGCGATAACTTTAAAGGGTCATCGTAACCCCGTGAACGAAGGACATAAAGATTACGGAGGAAATATATACTTCTACGCTTCGGGAAAAAGTTCTTTTAGTTCGTTTATAATGATGGTTCGAGAGAGAAGTGCCAAGAGTTACTTTTATTTTAAAGAAATGTATTACGGATGCTTCGCAGTCTTGGCTAATTTCAAAAGAAGATTTTTCGCATAGTTTTAGATGTATATAGTCCTTTAAGCATTCTTTCATAAGCGCGAGAGTTTTTTGCTTTACAAGGTTCAGATAAAAAATTCTGCCTTTTTCACATCTTCGAGGACAAGTTGTATTATATGCATAAATGTTATATTCGGTTTAACGAAATATGATTTGGAAATTTGAAGGATATAAAGCTTCTAGGCTACTAAAATTATTAATAACTTAGAAAAGACTTTGAGTGAATTTAATAATACCTTGTGTACTTTTCCTGAGGGCATGATTGTAATCAAACCAAATTTAGAACTAAAAGAACTCACAACATTGATCGATGAAAGTCCGAGATAAGTCCTTAGATAAACTTCGTCCGGCTCAAATTTGCTTAAAGTTTGCGGCTAATCTCTTCCAACTCGGGCTAATAGAAACAGGAATTGAAATTCGTATACAATATAGTACAATAGTGATGGATTATTTATATCGCGAGGCTGTTGTTATATTCGTATCCATGAATTTTGGATAGGAGCTCTTAATTTCAAATTGGTGATTAGCTAATAGGTATAGCTGCATTAAAGTAATGTAAGGAATACTGGACGATAATGTTGCAAGTATCAGGTGATACGGACTCGCGATTCGCTTCCGAGAGTTTTTTTTCACTATCGCGGACCTTCATTTTCTCCTCTTTTACGATCGATTTTACGACTTTTTTCTCCAGAAAACTAAAAGAATGCTCATACCACTTGGGCGATCAAGAAAGTTTTAAATTTTTACAGCTTAGCGTCCAGAAGCGATTTTCTCAACGCACCAACCATAAAATATAGCATGTAATTTTTATCGCGGAAAGAACTAGTACGTAAAATTGGGAAGATTTTTTTTCTGATGAGAATCGATCGATTGAAAATTACTTTTATGAACGTAATAAAAAAACACTTTATTTACAAAGTTTTTTTTTTTTATGAGAAATTGACTTCTTTAAGTTGGTGATTTGAGTAGCTTTAAAAAATAAATTGAAGTGCGTGATTGAAATCCTATTAAATGTTGCAATTGAGTTCTTCAATTAAAAGCATAGCAAGAATATCGAATTCAATTTATACTTTTTGTAAGCAATCACTGTATACATTTCGCGGGAAATTATTTTATCAAATTATTAAACATTTAAAATTTATACATGAGAATTATTATATTAAATTCTAAACTATTTGCCTATAAATTTGTAAAAATGCTTACCAGCTATGTCCCATTTATGTTGATAGATTTATCTGCTACAAAAAAAAATTAGAACCCCGCAAACGATTGTACCGTAACTATCTGATTCTGTTTAACTAAGTCTAGAAATAATCGATCGCTCCCTATATATACTCAGTCGAACAAATAATGAATGAACGGACTTCGGCTGCGAGTTGAACGACAGAAGTAAAAATATATCGTTCGTAGAAACTTGCACGTCACTGTGCTCCGAGATGTAAATCGAATTTTCAAAAAGAACTAATTCAACCCTAGACTCTGCGACTTTTATTTTGATTTCGAATAAAATATAGATCACGCGAGTTGACTCATTTGTAGTTTGTAAACTTTTTGAAGTTTGTTCCACTTATGCCTTTAATTATGAATGTATACATTTTTTACGTTCTAATGTGTATTTAATGAACGTGTAAAATACTAGTTACATTTTTAATGAATGTACAAGCTATACTGTATATACATATCGACATTACCCTGAAATGAAAAAATACGCTCTAATTGTTCTTCTTCGCTCAATCAAAAACTATTGAAAAATTAATCCCTATAAATTAATAAGTAAAAACCATGTACTTCATATCGACGTGCATATTAAAAATGAATATATAAGCCCGATGGATATACAATATTAATCGCATTTATCAAACTAACGATATCCGCAATATTTATAGTGTAAAGCTATTTCTGCATGTTGTACACACGTACAGTAGTATACAACTGCTACATCTCGGAAATGCTAATGGCGCGTGTGGTAAAGCGGCGAGACGAGGCATGAAGGAGGGCGATGAAAAAAAAAATGTTGAGCTTATAAGCGACGAAGATTACTGACGCGCGCGCGGACGATTGACCGAGACACACTGTCGCATGGATGTAACTGGGTCACAGCGCGATATTCTATATGTTGCGATACATTAGAAGGCATGAACGAATCGGCCTTGAGGGGGGGAGGACTGACACAATCGGATCTATTGAAACTTACGCTCGTGTGTATGTCATTGCCGACGGTTTTTCGACGATTGCGCGTTCGCAGTACACTGGCGTTGTGCACCGGCAATCAGATTTTCATTTGTTGCGCAGCGACGACAACTTGGGAAACTTTTGGTGCGCGCGCGCGCGCGAGTTTAATTTTCTATTCTATTATTGCTTAATGAATTGTACATGCTGGGAAATCGTAATGCGCGAACTCGTATTACGTGTTTGCAGTGTGGGTATACGATGAATATTTGCAGGCCTTGCACACACATTTTTGCGTTTAATTCGGACATTCTTTTTGCAGCTGCGTTGTTATGTACACAAGGTTCTTTTTTTCTGACGTACTGTAGAGCACCAAATCTATAAATAAACCGATTAGACGTAATGCGCGGGAAGGGTCTATTTAAAGAATGGCCAAGACGAAAGTGCGTATAATAACAATAACAAGCGAAAATAACAGCAAACGAAATGGTGTATTGTTATAACCTTTGCTCTGCGAAATAGGAATTTTTCAGATTGTGCGCGATCGTGAAGTGATAAAAGATTCCTGTACACGTACGATTGCGAAAACCATCATCTGATATATAACCGGGGATGTATTTTTTTAAACATATCCAATCCTTCACGCGAGTCGAAGAAAAAAGCAATCAGATAAAAGACCTCTTTATATTCGAATAAACGAACATATCCGAAAGGCACAGCTGTTCAACAATAACAGTAAAAACCAGGGAGGCCGAGATCGCTCGAAAATAAAGAAAGAGCGAGCTTCTCCAATTGTCGCAATCGGAAAGTGTTGGAGAGATTTTCTCGCCCCCCGGCACTGCTATACGTCAGAACGATCCACTCCTCCTACGCGACTATACGGACGGCAGTCTAAAGTTTGCTCGTCTTCTTTTTCATCCCGTGCTCTACGCCGGCAGCGAGACCGTATGCGCAGTGCACATATGAGACTACAGCACACCCGATGCTCATTAGCATAGCTTTTCGCCTGCTTCTGCCCTTTAGTTCTTTCCCTCTCTTTCTCTCTCTCTCTCCGCATATACTCTCTTTTCATCCCACCTGACAATTAAGCAGTGGGCTTTGTCGCAAGTGTCGTGCGCTGCTGTCACCTACACACATCCGCGCGCGTATGTATGTACACAGTTAGCTATAGATTTTATATGTGTGCGGGTGTGTTATACGTGTTGGTAGTCGCGTTGATGCAGCTCGTCGAATAGGAAACCGCGAATGTGAGCTTTCGTCGTAGCGATACATATGTGCGCAGCGAGTGTGTGAATGCAGCGAGACAAACTAATGGACCTAGCGGGGGATGTTGCGGAATAGGTATTATATATATATGTATGGGGACGATATACGAGACGAGCTGGTTTGCGATGAAAATGTAAATGTATAGCGGGAGAGATTTGGCGAGCGATGCCTTAGACAATAGGTATAGAAAAATAGCGGTTTAAAATAGCTACATAAAAAGATAATCTACGTAAAATGTTGATATGCTTCATATGGTTTATAATGGCAACACCCGAATCCTTTTACAGCTTTCGTAAATAATATCAACATGACTATACGCTTATTGTTATCTTCGAAACGTATATGGTGAATCTTTATAAAGGATTATTCGGTCTTATTTTTAGATAAAAATCGATATAGCGATTATTCGAATTGCGTACAGTTTCGTATATCCAGAGAATCACCGGGTGCAGATTGGTATACGAAAAGGAGCTCGAAAAGGAGGCAAATTATAAGATAGGGGACGAAGCGAAAAAGGGGGAACAATAGGAAGAGAAGATACGCCGACGGATGGAAGTTTGGGGGCGACAAGGGCCGCGCGCACACAGACACAGACGCGCAGTCAGTACAGATGAAGACTGGCTGAAAGATATGGTAGTGAGAAGGAGATAGAGAGGGACCGTAAAAAGAGCTGAGAGAGTAGATAGAGAGAGCGCAACACGCTTATATACATTCGACAGCAGGCCCGAAAGCTGCAGAGCAAAACTTCGTCAGCTTTTTCGCTCCTCCTCCTCCTCCTCTATCTATTTCACTCCGAAGCAAATGTGTGCCTATATATATCGAGCGATGCGAGGCTCGAAGTGGTTAGCGATGCTTGACACAAATCTACATATACATATAGTGCACGTGTACTGAGAGAGAGAGAGAGAGTGAGCAGTGCAGATATAAGCCGTTTGCGCGCCCAATCTATTACGTCGAAGTTAATTAAATCTACCGATGCGTGACTGAAGACTCGGAGTGAGAGAGCGAGAGCCATTCCAAACCTTTCCCTAACTGCAAGCCTATCTCGCATTGCACGGGCCCGGATTATATTGTTGCGCCCAGTTTGCCGTTTATACGCGAGTTATGCGTGACGTGTTTCACGTTAGACAAATCGCGTTTGACTATCGTTTCGGCTTGCACTCCCATCTCTCTCTCTCTCTCTCTCTCTCTGCGTGTGTGTATGTGTGTGTGTGTGTGTGTGTACTCTCGGTATCGAGGGAATTGGATATTGCCGAATTGTACGTAGCTTTTCGTTCGGGTCCGTATCGGAGCGTGCACATGGTTCTATAGGGTTGATGCTACGGCAGTGAGATAACTCGGTTTTGGTATCGCGATGGAACGTCACTCAACCGGCGGCCTATACACGCGTTTTCCTGCTAACGAATTTTTCACCTAGTTTGTTTGAAAATTAAATTGATTCTGATTCCTTGCCACGGCGGGTGGTTTTCGATTACGTTCTCTACTTTTTAAAGTGTATTAAGGTGAATGTGAAAACTTCTACTCACTTCGTATTTTTTATGTTATTCGCAGAGATATTTAATCAGTTAACTTATATTAATTATACGTCGGTAATCTCGTTTAAAAATAAGATGAGCTCAGAACTGTTTGAATATTATTAAGGTACAAACATGTTGTAATAGTTTATAAGGAATACTGTTAGTTGCTATACTGTTCAACTTGCTATGTAAAAATTATTGTTATTAATAGTCATAAGACTTTATTTTTATATTGTAAAGGTGTCACTCCCGTTGAACCGATTAAATAAATAAACAGATAAATAAATTAAAAAGTATTACTTACAAGGCCATGAAGAAAATGTATAATACTAAGTGAGCAGAAATTGGAACATTTACCTGGATTTCATATATAAGCGTGTTTTTGAGATAATTACATTTGAATGTAAGCTCTCATTGCAAAGTCACAGCAATTTGATATCTTTGTAAATATTTTCCTCGACTGGTTCTGTTACCTCTGCAAGTATATATGTATATCCATACTTCCAGTCGTATTTAGGATTGCATCTCTTACAACTGTTTAGTCTACGCGAAAGTATAACATGGCTCGCGAGCCACTGTGCTTTTAGTGCAAAAGCTCTTACGCACGTTGGCGGTATCCGCGCCCTTGCTCGGCGTTGGTCGCGTATCGGAAATATCGAAATTGTATCGTGTCAACATACAAATTGTTTATTTGTTGATAATTGGTTTCATGTAGAATGACGTTTGTGCATGAAATTTCCTCACTGTGTGAATCGACTTGTAGTAGTTAGGAGTTCTGCAAAACTTGGGTATAAATATTTGATATTCTAACAAGCGATATTAACTAACATAATTAGCTAAAACCTTCACTCATTTAAATTTGTTGTTGAGTTTGCTAATAAGGTTTTGAATTAACTTATAAATTTAATATTTTTTGAGCTTCATTGTAATCAGTTTTACCGAAAAAATTAAATATTTTTACACAGTTCGATAACATCACATACATCTTGCATCATCCTTATTTAAAAATCTTATATTAAACTTGCAAATCATTTTAATGGGTTTTAAATTCCGTTAGTATATATTTTTAGATTTTAAATCTTTTTTGAAAAAGATTTCATGTGAAAAAGTAGTTACAGACTTTCTTTATAAGGGTATATTAAAAAATCTGATTCTTTTGTCGATTCAGTTGACTGACGGAGGAATGTTTGTATGGGTTCTTCATTAAGCAAAAAGAATCGTATAGCTTTTTCCGACCTTACACATATAGTTCCTCTAAAGCTACAGAAAGGATTTTTAGTACACATACGTGGACTCATGTTTCTAAAAGCATTTGATTGAAAGTGAAAAACGCAATTAAAGTTGCTACATTTCTAATAACTTAAAGCTTCTGAATTTTCAATGGAAAATAATAAAAATAAGTGCTAATTGCGATTCTGAGGTATCCGATGTTTAATTCATTCCGATAAACATAATTAAAATAATGTTGTTGTCGTTTAAGAAAACCGCACTATTGGTTCAGCGTAACAGGTATTGCTTTGCGAGTTATTTGCATTTCCATCTACAGATAGCTTATTCGTAATAAGTACTTCGGTCTTTTGTAAGTTCAGTTTTTCAATTCTTGCTTTCCAACTAACTAGATTCCAGTATCAAGAAGTTTTTTTTTATGTATATACAGTATTCATCTATATAAAGAGAGAACTTGTGATTTTCACAGTTCTCTTTCCCTCTTCGTCGCTGATTCTGGAATTTCACGGTCCACAAGTCAATATTGTAATGCAATAGCTATTACTTGTTACGTTAAGAAAGCTACAGGTCAAAGCTATACAATTAGCGTTAAAGAAGAACATGGCTATAACAAAAGTATTATTTTTCAAACCAAGTCTTTTATCTTTTCTTTATTATTAAGTTGATCTATCTAATTTAAAACTGCATGCTTCGCTTTATTGTTAAGGATCTAAGTTTATCGAAATTTCGGACTCAAAAATCTACGAAACTTTCTCTTTGAGTAAGCAAAATTAATTATTAATTTTATGATAACTTCATAATTACCGTATCAACTATACTACCTAAATTTACTTATCCCAGACCATTAATTATAGCAGCTAATTATAGTAGATCCTTTCATTTGTAATTTTCGAAGAAACGTAATTACATGGAATGATAAATTCTTTTTTGAAAAATTAAAGATAAAATTAGAAACCCCGGCCGACACTGCACATGTAGACGCAGCGAGAGTCACTTTTATCACCGTCGACGTAGCGGCTAATGAACCCTCTTCGGTCCTATCCCGCATTATTCATCTTTCGAATTGTCACCTCATCGACCGCGCGATAATTACTTAATTAAAGTGAGCCACCGCGAAACCTGAAAACTACAATTTCAGCTGCAAAAGATAATAAAGTTGCAGTGAAAGTTTGTCTTATAAGCTTTTAAACGGCTAATATTAACTTTGTTTCTAAAAAAATGAGAGATATTAATATATTTTTTTGAATAATAAGTTAAACAACATTATGATGAATACCTTGTTTATACCGTAATAATAAAAACAATATTGCTATTATAGCTGAAAATTTTGGAACATTGTTGGTTAAATCCAGATAACAGCGCCTATTTCGCCTGGCTATTCTGTCTACTCTCCCTTTGATGGCAACAGAAATTCGAAGATATTTGATAATCATTATTAATAACTTGTCAGGCATTTTCCATTAGTTTTATAATGTTTTACATTAAATTGTTTGTGTTAGTTTAACCATAAATTTATGTCTATTTCACTATAATTTACGTTAGTTCAATTTATTTCACTTGTATTTACAGATAAAGAGCGTGTTTCGTAGTGGACGACTTCAAAATATGTAAATTATATACGAATTACGTAAGCAAATTAAAGTTTCAAATTCCTCCACCAGTTGGGATGTTCTCTATTTTACATATTCTAGTAATCATAAATGATTTTTCCGAAATTGGTAGAAACAAACTGCCATAAATTTCAAATCATCCAACACTAATTTCATTAATTTAATATAATTTTTACGTATTTCCAATAAAAAAATATTGTTATGCATGCTAATTTATAATTAATAAAGCAAACGTAGTATATGACTTTATGTATTGGATAGAGGAATTTAATTTTAAAATTTGGAAAAATAAAATGACTAAATAATCAAAGAAAAATCTCCATATTGATCTTAATTACAGACCCAGTATTATTTGAGATAGATCATTTTTTTAAGCCATGCGTATATTTTATTATACATGTACCACTTGTCACTTACTTTGAATAACTTTATATACAATCTTATGAATAATAAAGATTTAAATCTCAGCGCATGGTTCATGTTTTTTAGAAGGGTCACAGAGGTGGGATCGCATTACATATTTTGGAAGCTATAGCTTTTTATACCTTACCTATACTAAAAGTAGCTCTGAAAAATTTACTTTGCAAATGATGTTTATTTTCGTTAGCATCCCATGTTTTCTCTTTATTTTGTAGCCTTCCGTGTTATTAGTTTCGAAACTATGATTTGAATTATTTGAGATATCATTTGGTTTTATCATCATTCATCTTCCTTCTAAATCTAATGATTTTTAATGTTTTAACCCATTAACGTTAAATGTGCACGTTTGCTCATGCCCACTTTCAACACTGTATAGAAGAATCAAATCGGTCAGAAATGATCATGCAAACCATGTTTCCTGATAGATTTTTTAATGAACTTTCAGAATCCGGCGTGAAAATTCCGAAAAAGAGCTTTTTTGATCCTCATTTTTGAAATTTTAGGGAAAAAAAACGTGAAATTTTTCAGTTTTTTTTTTGAAAATACAAAATTTTCACAGGGAATCCGTTGAGTTAGAGGCCTAAAACCTCCAAAAATCGTGCA